>UZAE01012157.1:8274-47124 GCA_900617975.1 Rodentolepis nana
GTAAGCGCAGTCAGACTGCTAATTCGCGTCTGCTTTCATCCACTTCCCATATAGGCATCATTATGTCATGGGCATTCATTAAGTGCAGATCAGTAAACTCTTTGCATCGTAACTTGGTCATTGCACTTTCAGTGAACACTCTTTGATCATCTGTTGCCATTCTCAAGATTAACTAAAGCTTGAGTCACCTTCTCAATTCTCGCGAAGACATTGAGAGGAAGTATCAGAGGATGGAAAACCTAGAGCACACTACTTTTCTTCCTTTTTCTATTAGGCCTCAAGACTGGAAGTATGGAGGAATTAATCAATTCGACATGACGTCTAAAAACAGTATTGAATTGAATGGGAGAAATTAAATCACCTCTTTCATGATTTGAGATGCAATATCGTTAGAGAATTTGGTGAGCAATTTGGAGTTTGATTGACTTTGCTGTGAGGAGAGCGTATTGAGGGAGTTCCCATAATGATCTCGATGATTTTGGAAATGCCACAAACGATGAAGAAAGATTAGGGCCTCACGCATAATGCTCTGCTCCAGACGTTCAGCCGCATTTTCTATTTCTGGCGCGGCACTAGTATAATAGCGACGACGAGTAGCCTTACAAGTACTAAAGAAGAAAAAACATATACTCTTAGTGCTTTCGTTATGTCCACTTGCCGGAATTACTCATGAGAAACTTAAATTTCTTAATCCCCTTCACTAGCTAGATGTAACTGATACGGTTGACCCCTATCCTCACCAGCATCGTCAACTCATTCGGCCATTTTTTGCAATAAAAGAAGAACCTGGCTTATTCGAAATAACAGAATAAAAAAAATAAAATATAAATAAAACAATCTTTCTTAGTGGAAAAGTGCAAATTTTCAAAAAAAAAACATTTGCATCTACAATTGGGGTAGGGTTTAATTGTGTATTATTTTCGCTGAGCAAATAAACAGATATTGAAATAGGAGAAATTTAACTTAGTAAAATATCAATATCTTTACCAAATGATTTGCTGAACAACAAATGTAACCTTAATAAGCCTATTTAAAAAAATATAAATAGAACTTACCAAGGAGCTGTACAAGGGTTATTTAACTCTGATTCGAACGTAGTGCCCATGGATGTCTGAAGATCACTCAAAATGCCTCTCGATAGTCGATCAGCGAATTCAAAAATGGCCTTCAACTGGTGAGGAGCGGTTTTTTCACACCGCACATTTGAACCTAGAATAATTTTTCTGATTACAGATGGATGTCACCCCCAACGGTACTGAATCGTAAACAGCAAAATATACAGACCAATTCTGCACCCAAAAGTTCTCCTTGAGTCTCCAAAAGAACTCAATTTCCACAAATTTGATTTAGGACCTCTGTAAAAATGTCTCCCAACGTTGCATAAAAATTTGAGACAATATAGGAGATTGATAAGCTTGTCTGGCTTTGAAGCCCACCTAGAATGTGAGAAATGTTTGGATAAGAAGCAAATATAAACTGATGAGAAAAGGGAAAGCGCAAACCTTGATATGAGACATTTTGCCAGCACTGATTTCAGGTTAAGATCTGATGTAATGGGTTTCAAACTAGATGAGGACATAGATGAAGAAATTTGACGATGCGAAAAAAATTGAGCGATTTCTAAGCATTAGTAGAATAGAAACGTGAATTTTATTAATTTAAAAAATTTCACGGTATAGATAAAAAAGGGATTACCATGAGAAAGTTCTGAACATCTAAACCGATAATGTGACATCGTTAATACAGAGCGACAAAGAATCTGCTGCAACAGCCGTGGTGAGATTTTGTCTCGTCTTTGAGATATTGGGACATAAAGATCTTGTTTTTGGTGAAAAATTGTGGAAATAATGAGACGGATTTCATTCGATGAATACAAATGAGAATTAAGTAGACGTTCCAGCACAAAATAAAGTGAAAGAAATTCCTCAGGGGTTTTGCATCTTGATATCCTCAGCCAGAGTCTCCTAAAACCTAGTCTTAGGGAGCGTTCTCGTAAATACCCCTTTCCTATATCCGATTGCATTCTAAAATTTATTATAAGACAATGTTAAACTCCGAACAAAGAAAGTAATAAATTAGATGCTTTAAGGTTAGATTAAAAGGGTAGATCACGTAATTACCAACGAAAATGGAAATAATCTAAGCTAGAAGTAAAACAGAATCAAAATAAAAAAAATGCAGGGAGTTTCGATAGCAAATCAACATGCGCGCCTGTATTATGAGGTTAATCGCGTGGAGGTTAATATTTACCAATATGTATTTGTGAATTCAATCAGTAAAAATAAAAATTTAAATTTATTAAACTAATGACATTGCAGGGCAATATCAATTAAATCAATTTAACGGTTTGTTTTAAGATTCGTGCATTTAAAAGATTTTAATAAATTTAAATTTCTGAAAGAACGAACTTTAATTATTCCCATTTACATATTATAGCTGGTTTGTTTTGATTGGCTAAATTCATACCGGCTGCTTTCTGCTTTCGGTTCTTGCTTTTGTGTTGCTTTCCAATTACGATGGCTGGTTATCCTCCTCCTTATGGTATTCCTCCAATGACTTATGCTTCCCAACCATATTACGGGTATGGTGTTCCTGTTGCACCTATTGCAACGCCAAGAACTACGTGGACTGAACATACTTCCCACGATGGCAGAAAATATTATTACAATACTCTAACGAAGGTCACAACCTGGGATAAACCAGATGAGTTAAAGTCATCGTCAGAAAAAGCAATATCCGATTGTCCTTGGAAAGAATTTATTGCGGACAGCGGAAAACCCTATTATTACAACTCGGAGACGAAGGAATCTGTGTGGACAAAGCCACAAGCTCTAATTGATGCCGAACAGAAAGCTTCTACTGCTACACCTAATAAACCCTCTCTAGCTACTGTTCCATGTGCTGCTCTAAATGGAACACCAATTACTCCCTCAACGCCTGCAGAAGAGACCAAACCCAGCGAACCTTCAGAATTGGAAAGGGCAATGAAAGCCACTTTGGAATCTATTGCCACGGAAACCACTGAATCCACTCAAATTCCTCTCCCACCTACTGAGGCAACATCACAAGATGCTCCATCTGCTCCTGAGTATAAAACCCGCGGTGAAATGGCTGAAGGGCTGCGTCGACTTTTTCGGGACAAAAAGGTCCCGGGTAATGCAACTTGGGAGCAGGCTTTAAAGCTAATTAGTGATGATCCAAGATATAACGTTTTGAAGAACTTTGTTGAGAAGAAACAAATCTTCAATGTCTACAAATCCCAACGTCAGAAGGAGGAACGCGAAGAACAGCGAATGCAGATTAAGCAGGCAAAGGAGAATTTGGAGAAATTTCTGCTTCAAACAAGAGAAATTCACTCGACCATGTCTTATAGGAAAGTTGACCAAGTTCTTGCTGACGTGCCAGAATGGACCAGTGTACCTGAACATGATCGAAAAATTCTCCTTTCAGAAGCAATGAATGAAATTATCAAACGAGAAAAGGAGGAGGCGAAGGCTCTTAGAAAGAAGAATATTAAGACTTTCAATGAAATTCTCAGCAACATGCCCAATTTGACTTACAGAACTACCTGGAATGAGGCTCAGCAAATGTTGCTAGATGAACCTAAGTAAGTTCACTGAAGTGATCATTCAAAGAGAGAGCTTCAGGCTTATTCGCCAATTTAATTAAAATGATTTCTAGGCCCAAAGTTTCTTATCTTTGTTCATTGAAAGGGCTTTACTCAGAAGAAGTTTGACGTTTTCTTAAGCTTGGCTTTTTGCCCGGTTTTGTTCTTTCAGCTTCAAGATAATATGAAATTTTATTGAAAAGTTGGAGAACTTATTATTCAAAATTTTTTCTTATTTCTAATGATTTCAGAGCCTATTTTTGAAGGCTTTTCCTATTGGTCATCTTGCTGTGAAAACGCTATCATCTATGCTTGTTAGATTTAGTCAGAGGGTGTGTACTTTTAGAATTCGCGTCCATAGCCTTTGGCCGTTATAATAACTTCATTTCAATGATTTTGTTTCTGCGAAAGTTATACCTTTACTTGTGTTACTTTTGGAACTTATCATGAGTCTTAGACATACCAAATAATATTTTCTCTTGCCTACTTTTATGCTCTTTAATAGAAATATATAAGTTATAAATTGTTTTACTAATTTCATTTCATCTGAAAACATCTTTTTGATCAGTTGCCTGATCTTAATTTCCCCGCTTTTGCAGATTTACGGAAGACAAGGATTTGCAGTGCCTTGACAAAGAAGATGCGTTAATTCGTTTCGAGGAGCACATCCGAATGTTGGAACGAGAACATGACGAGGAACGTGAACGCGAAAAGCGCAAACAGAAAAGAATTCAACGAAAAAATCGTGAAGCCTTCTCTGTCCTTCTGGATGAATTGAAGGAGCATCAACTCCTGACTTCGGTTTCGATGTGGAAGGAGCTTTTCCACATCATTAATAGAGATGAACGCTTCCACGCTATGCTTGCTCAACGTGGGTCTACACCTCTGGATCTATTCAAATTCTACACTGAGAAATTGAAGTATCGATTGCCGGCGGATAAGAAAATCATGAAGGAAATTCTAAAAGAAAAGAACTACACTGTGGAACTCTCCACTGAATTTGATGCTTTCAAAGCAGTGAGTTCGTGTCTCATATCAACTGATTAGTGTGTATTTTATTAATATTCTAAAATTTCTCTTTTTAACTCAACGTATGAAATACTGATTATCCTTGTCACCTGATAGTTTTCAATTCGAAGCAATGAGGGCATTTTCACTGTCAACTCAAGTCACCTCTCTTGCTTCTTGGTCTTCCCTTAATACAAATTTTACTAGGAGCCCAAATAGCCCGACTATTTCGTTGGATGCTTCTAGCCTTATACGATTAACATTTCTTACTGCCTGCTAACCTTAAATCATTAGGTTTTTAAACCCACATCCCAGACGCGTTATTTCCCTTGTTTCTTCTATTTTTCTTTCTTCTTCATTATTTAGATGGTACTGGAAGACGAGCGGTGCAGGACATTGGACATGGGCAACTTGCGAATTATTTTCGACGGTCTTATGGAGAAGGCTCGTAATCGTGACAAGGAGCGTCAACGGGAGGAGGCGCGTAAAATTCAGAAGTTTGAGCAATCCTTTGTAGACATGCTCCGTCAGGCTGATCCCCCCATTGAAGCTTCCACGCCTTGGGAGGAGGTTGCCGAACGATTCGCCTCGAATCCCACCTTCAATGTGAGTCTTAGATCCATTTTTTTGGTAAAATGGTTGTCGTCCCTCTCTTATACCGGGGCAGACATGATTTTGCTCTCCTTCAACTTTTCAGATCAGTGAATTCACGGTTGGTAGGGCTTGGATTTTCTAATTATGTACTGAGTTCATACACGGTGGCTCCTTTTCTTATTTTTTGGAGGGGGTGACAATGTGGTCTATTTCAATACGCCATCCTGATTTGTCCTAGTCACATCTACCCACCCACTGTTAAAAGCATCAAGTGAATTAGTGTGGGGTTACTAATCATTGAAATAAATCGTCTTGTTAGAAAGTTATGAATTTCGCGAATATTATTATTATTATTATCAAATGGCAGGCGTTTTGATAGTTTTCATTAGCCCTTTAATTGACTTCAGGCTTCATAGAGGGGAGGAACATCAAAGTGAAAAAAGTTGAGAGGGGTGGGGGGGGGGGGGGAACAGAAGAGTATTTCAAAAATTATGTAAGAGACAGACATAAAAGTAGAAAAAAATGGCGAGGTGAGTACTGCGGAAATAGTCGAATATGGCAGAGTGGGATGATGGTAGTTTGAAGCCAGAAGTTGACTGCCAGTTAATAGACTTTTTTGCCGTATGAGAATACGTTGCTCAGGGTGCACCACGTGGAGGTAAGTCTATTGCGCACCCCATTTCGCGAATATAAACTCATCCTTAGTAATGAATTTTGCTTTAGCATGGTTGATACTGGTAATCCTGGTGATGCAGAGGTATTCCCTCTCACCTTATGCTTGCGGTCATTCTGCTTCAAAGTAGTCTTTTCTTTCATTTCTTTTTTATTGCCAACAGGTAACAGATAAGCGGTTTTTTGTGTTAAAATGAGTTTTGTATGACAATTGAGTTCCATTTACTCATTGATCTACTCAGTTCTTAAAGTCGTGACAGTTGGAAAGATATTTGTTTGCCTTTTAATGTTGAAAGAAGAGCAACGTTACTCCTGAGCAAATGTAAATATGGTTGTGTTGACGAAATCACTTTTTTTTCATTTTGATGTGTTTTATTCCTCGCGAGATGCCTTTTCCATAATTGTTTAAAGTCTTGGTAATTTCTGTATTTTCAGGCAATAACTCTTCAATCAGAGCGTCTTCGATTGTTCAAGGAGTTCCTCATTCAACGAGACGCTTCCAATAGCCACGAAGGAAAGTCAAGTAAATCACACCCTGATAGGTAAGATCTTGAATCACTTAAATGCTTTTTTTCTATCTTTAAATGGTGTTCTAAGGTCCCACTAAATCTCGACACTAGACCTGCTCTAAGAGTTCTGCCAAGTTTGTATTAAATCCCTACTCCCTTGAGAAATTAAATAATCTTAAAGTCTAGCAGTGTGGGAACTTTTCTCAATGGAGGAGGGTGGTAGGCCGAGAGAGGTTGTCTTTTTTGTGTACTTTGTAAATCACGCTGTTTCGATTAGTTCGCCTATGACTTAATTGACGTCATATGCGTACTACAAGTCCTTAATGTAAACTTTTTGTTTCCATTGCAGGTCCAGATCTCGGGAAACCCGAAGGTCAGACGCTGAGGAGGAAGAAAAGAAGGAAAGAAGTCGGGATCGTGACCGGGACCATGAGCCCGGCGAAGACATTGGCGATGACAATGTTTCTGAAGACGATCGTCATAGGTCTAGCGACAAGCGTTCTTCCCGTAAGCATAAAAAACATCGAAATCATCGCCGCCATCATGATTCAGATGATGACTCCGGTTCTCGAAAAAAGCGCAAGAAGTCTAAGAAATCCCGCAGCAGTCGTCATGGTGACGGTTGTAGTAGTGGGAAGTCATCTAAGCACCGGAGCCGGAAGCGGAGCCACAGTGTTATCTCTGATGAAGAGGTCGAAGAGAATCGTGATCATCGTAGAGATTATTCAGAAGATGAAAGCGGGCCATCTCCGGCTAAAAGGTCAATTCGTGATGAAAAGGATGAGAGAGAAAATTCGCAGATGGTTTCTGAAGTGTCTCCAACGGAAGAGGTCGTGGAAGGGTCGTCTTCATCCAAACGTCGCCGACGAGACAGTCATCCTAGACACCATCGACGCCGCCAGACGACGCGGGAAGATGGAGAAGCCGATAGCTCGGATAGCGTCAGCAGTGGTGCAGAGGGAGCTGAATAAATGATAATGCTTATTTTCTTACTGTTGGTTAATGGTTTCCTCTCCTGTATTATCTGTATAAAATTGCATTCACTTTCCTCTTAAATACACAAAAAAATCACTTTGTTACTCAAATGATTCATGTAGGTTTGATGGTTTGGATTATCTGAAATGCTGGTGACTGTCGTCAGTGTAGGGTAGATTTTTTACGGTATGCTAGACAAAAAAGCCTTGAATCTTGGTATCTTTTATCATTTATTTCATAATTTTCAAAATTCCTTTCTTAGATATGCGAACTTAAACAAAGGCACGCTAGGCCAAGTGAGGCTTGTTGATTTGCGGTTGGCTCTGTGCTTTCCTCACGCGAAGTTTGCGCGGCCGCACATTCAAGCCTGTCTGGATGCGTAGACGTGTGGCGCAAACGTTTAACCTAATAAGGGATTTATGAGGCAATAATGGTATAAATATAGAAAGGCGCATGAAAAATTTTTTGTCAGAGAAGTATTTACCTACATTAAGATTCAAACAGCAAGATCTATTTTGAACATTTACCCTACAGGAGACATGAAGTCAAGTTAGGGATACTGGAGTGCTTCATGAATATGGAGAAAAAGGTTAATGATTATTCCGTTAATGGACATAAGGTGAATCGTGCCTTGACATTTTTCTTATCTTTCACCTTCAGATAGGCGTTCTCTATTATATAGAAAAGGAGATTTCAACATTTGACTTTGATTTCAAATGATTTCGACAGCTAGGTACTTAATGAGAAAAATTTATTTTGGTATTAGTATTTTGGTGACTTAAAACTACATATGATTGAATAGCATGGAAAACTAGGAATGTGGTGGGTCTGGAGCACGGTCGTTCTTATCGAGTATATATCGCGTAAATATATATCAATAACTTTTTTGGATCATTTACTCTCTCTTTAAGTATCGGCGCAATGGAAGTATTTCAGTTAGATTGTTGGTAGGCTTGCAATTTAAGATTGCTTGTGTATATTTTAAGAAGTAATATGGCAGGCGTCAGTAGCTCGAAGTCAAAAAACCACCAATGTACATTTTCAACCGCGTCTTGAGATTATTCCTCATTCTTCTCCATACAAACAAATGCCGCTTCTTAGAGCTTGATATTATAAAAGCCATTGATTCGATCCTCATGTATTAATAATACATAGGCGACATTTGAGATTGGCGCCGACAAATTATTGGCAGTCCTTTGTAGTATTAGTGCTTCTCCCCTCTCACCCTAATTCAACAGTAGCTACCATCATCTCAGGCTATAAAACGCAGCAGTAGAAAATGGATTCTCAGCATTTCAGTAACATTGAAAATGTCTTAATTAACGAAATTTAACACGTTAGCATATCAACGCATTCAAGAAGTCTTGTAATAATTTAACTGGAATTTCCCGTATTAACTTCTTCAATACAGATCAAATTTTGTCAATATTTACACAGATCTTAGTGGCTGCCGCTTAAAGTTACTGTATCCTCGAAATTTCAAACTCAAAATACTACCTTCTTGTCAATGAATAAAGAGACGGAGTGATAACATTCTTGCTATGTGTGATTTACCCATGGTTTAACGCTAGTATGTTTTTTAACAATAACACGTGCATCGGGAAGCCATGAAGATGTTGAACCAATTAATTTTATTAATAAAAAAGATGCGACAAAAATGATTAAGCATTTTTGAGGACCAAGTAGTGTTTTACACAACTGTGCTTATTAGGAAAATGAACATTTTATTCAACGGCAATGTGTTCTGTCTTAATACAGTTCCTTAAGAAAACTCCAAGATATACTAATTCTGGTTGCTGATCATTTCTCAATCTTCATCATTCATTAACTAATATATAAAAATAACGTGGGTTCCGTACTATGGGATTTCCTAAATTATTATGTAAATAATTGACTACTCGAAAAATATTTATTAATATTAAATTAACTGTTCCCTTCGAATTAATATTATAAAATGTTAAAACTTTAAAAAACCTCAAAACGTTACATGAATATTAAAAATATTGTGAATTCTGGTTTTGAAATTTGAATATCGCTATAGTTTTAGCTCCCAATCATAAAAGCAGGAGCGCGATTCATAAATTTTTGTTAAAGACTTTCGTTTTTGACATATGATATTCTGCATTTCGATGGAGTATTCGCAATAGTATAGATCATTGGTTAGTTTAAAATTCAATATAGAAAATATGGCTTTTAATTTCCTTTAACCATATACATTTTGTTGGCACAATCTGCACAATATATTTTTTAAATGTCTTTATTTATCACTCTTATTAAAATATCTTCGATGTTAATTTCATTATCGTCTATATTTAGCTGAGAATAAATCATCTGATTTAGCTCTATTAACTGAAAATGATCAATTTTCAGCATTCCATTAAAATTACTTGAGTTATATACTTTCTATCCAATTTTTTTCTTGTTTTCATATTCATTTGATTATTTTTGGTTTTAGACTTGTTTCAATAGTTGATTAAAGATCATCCACGATGCAGCGAAAGGGTCAGCCTATTATGATCCTTACTTGCCAACATGATTCGCATTACTTTGAAGAGCGAACTATTGTTGTAACTGATATTATTAAAGTAGGTCGAGCTGTTGCACGTTCTAAAGCGGCCCCAAATAATGCGATTTTCGACTGTAAAGTCCTCTCTCGAAATCACGCAGTTATTTGGTACAGTAATGAAGAGGTATGCTGTTATAGCTTATCTTTTTATTATTCTATGTCGATTAGTTCTGGCTTCGTGACACAAATAGTAGTAATGGTACATTTGTAAACAACACTCGTGTGACTAAGCGAGATGACAGTGATCATTGTGATCGACAAATTTTCTCTGGTGATGTGATTCGATTCGGCGTGGATGTAGTGGAACATGATACTACTCATGGATGTATAATCGCTACAGTAACGCTTATCCTCCCCAACGGTCTCGAGGCTAAGGCAAAACTTGGTCATCCTTCGGATGCCCTTACCACAGGTCTAGTCTCGATCAACAATGAACAAATGTTTCAAATTTCCTGCTTCATTAATGATGCCATTTTCCGTGAAGAAGCCTTGGATAAAAAGCTAGATGTTTTGCGCAAATCTCTTCGGCAAGCTACTCTCGCTTCTGAGCTGGGTTGGCAAGCTATGCTCAATCAAGAAAAATTACTGCAGAAATTTGATTTGTATGAAAGTCAAATACGGCTTTTCAAAGAAGACCTCTCGGAAAACTCGCTGAAGTTAAAATTGTGCGATTTGCTTGAGGAGAAAAGTTTGCAAGAGGAGGAGAGTAAAGCTCAACTAACTAAGCTTGTTAAGGACAAGGAGGTAGCTTTGCAGCGTATTAAAGATCTTGAAGTAAGTATCCGTTTGAATGTTTCTTTCCTTCGGTGTTGATTACTAAAGTAAACGATTCTTTTTTCAGCGGACAATCGAGGGTTTGCAAATGGAGTGTAATCACCTACGAAATGAGTATAGCTCAGCTCATGATGCCTGTACTAATATTTCGGATGAATACAAAGCTAATCTAACTACGATCTCACAACGTCTCAATGTAAGTCAAATGTTGCTCATTCATTTTAAAAAAAGTTTGAGCTATGTTTTCATTTCCTACTTCATAATCTCCGTTATATTCTTCCATAATTATGTGGTGTAAGCAGGAGTAAAATTGGGGAACATGCTAGATCCTAGACAATTTATTAAAATATTCGCCTTTAGCGTTCTAGTTTCCCTTGCATAAGTCACATTGTCTCTTTTTACTCAATCATAACGGTTCCTTGCCAATTTTTTCATGGAATATTTAAGCAAAATGCCAATGTAGTCCCCGAAGTTCCCTTGCTTTGAATTCGCTACGCAGAGTAATACCCTTATTTGATGCATCTTATTATAGGTATTCTGTTGATAAGCGATTTCATCGGGAGGTGATTTAATTTACACATTTTAAGCTAGCAGAATGTTCAGGCTTTTTGCAGGTTTTTTTTTCTGCACGTATCAATGGCAGAAGAAAATTTCGAGGACGATTAGCAAGCTCCCACTATATGTTATTCCTCAATTTCATGACCTCTTGTCTGAAACTCACTTAATATTTCACCTGTGTTAAGCCTGTTTTATTCTCTTATAATTCGATTTGCTTCTCAGGATTTATCCACTGAACGCAGTCAGTTGAATGAGCAGCTGCAAAAAGCTAATCAAGAAAATGACGTCTTAAAGGAGCAATTAGAGCGCGTTACTCAAGATTTGGCTGTGACCAAGGAACAGTATGAGAAGGCTCAATTAAAGGGTAATTTTACTTCTTCGCGTCTGAGTTTGTTTAATTGCTTTCTTTCATTGCGTTTTTTTTTCATAGGATCATCTAGTTTCATTAACGGCCTCTCCTATGTAGATGATGTTGAAAAGGGTGTGTGCTTATTTAAGTTTGTGGCATTGAACTTACCCCGCATCTACCTATCTATCTATCTATCCACTTTCCCATTCACATTTACATAGGTATGAACGAGGGTATCAATTCCATCGATATGGTAATAGAATCATGCGAACCAGCTCTTGCACAGAGTCAGCCCATCGGTAAATGCAGTTTTCCATCCATCCTTTTACGAAAAGCACCTTATCCATCTCCCATTTACTTGTTTAGATCACGTCAGTAGCGATGAGGTGGATTCAAGCAAATCGGAGGCCAATGAGTACATTTCTGATAGTATTCGAGATTTCCATCGAGCTTTGGAATTAATTCGCTTACTTGACGGTGAGTACACCTACTATTTCTTCATTTACAAGACTTAAGGTTGAGCCGACAATAATAATGTTACTTTTATTGCTCCGCTTTCTAAGCTGCATGTTTTTTGTATCTACGTGTCTGAACTATTTCGTGTATCTATTTACCTCTCTAAAGCCAAGAATCGCTTGATTGGCTCCTGACAAAATATTCATATGCGTTTGAAATTTCCAGCTGTTGTAGTAAATTTATGTGTATTGCGTGAACAATGGGGTTACAAACTTATCAACTCCTTTATAGTATAATCATCAGGTGTTTACGTCTTGTGAGCCCGGCCCAGGCCAGGCCATGTATCTACTCACTGCATCCTGGAGCCTCTATTTAAAAATATTCATTTTCTAACTATTCTATTAATAATAAATATTATTTATTCCGCTTAAAAGGAAGACGATGAACTATCGCCATGGTATTTAATGAAAGGAGGAGAAAGTGTTTGTTTAAAAAGCTATTTTAGAAACAGACTGTTATTTATAATTTGAGTTGCCATCCGTTACCACTTTTTTTTAATTTATTCGTGAATTTTTGGGCTTTATAGCTTTATTTCACTTTTCTAGGCGGTTGGCTTTAGAGCCTTTTGTGTCTTTGTTGTGTCACACCGTTTATGATCAATTTTTATCTCAAGGTTGAATAGCTTTTTTGTGCTTTGTCAATCATTGCCACAATATAGGGTCTTGTTGGCCCTAGGGTCTTCTGACTTCTTGTCAGACGAAGTTATTACTAGCCAAAACTCCTCCCTATTTCTGCATGCACACTGTGTGTGTTGGCGTCATTTTATCTTAGCGTAGTGATTTACGTAATTCAATTAGTCTCTATTGTGGAGTCTAATAGCCACGTGTCTTGTTCTTTTATGTTGGTTAGCCCCATAGACGTTCCTAGATTTGATTATGAACTTTTCTTTAGTTCTTTGTTTATTTCCTTGATTAAAGGTATGCTTATTTAACTTTGCCCTTTGTTCACCTGTGTTTGATATGCTTCCGGAATCACAACAATGCTTCGTCCATGTTGCTATTTTGTATCAAGTTTTAGCGATATTTGGGCTGTCTTGATTAACTACTCTGGCCGAATCACATTGAGCATTGTTCAATATATAACTTCTGAACTCTTATCCGTTTTATAATTTTAAACTTTTCACATCCAATGTAATACTGTAGTCTTCTAAAGTTTTGTAACTGTTAAGCAATAATCTCTGTAGGGAATGTGGTATCTGACAACCTAATTTTGTAATTCTTTTCGAACTTGCAGCGAAGGTGTCCTCTCTAGCAATCACCACAGATTTGGATGAGAAAAAGTTCGAAGATGCTTCTAATGACAATGACTCTGCGGTTACCAATAGTAACGAAATTTCAAGTCTTTCAACCACTTCAATCGATAGTATCGTTAAACGCATTGTTCATCACAACGAGGCTGCTATGACTAGTCTTCATGCCTATCTCCGACAGGTCAACCCTGCTGCAGCTGCCGAACTTATTAACAAAATCTGTGAGTCAACCGTCTTTTTGCATTCTCGTAAAACTCGATATACTGCTTGTGCTGTGTGAATCTGCTGAGAGTAGCTGCTGTCGCACTAATTCATTTATTTTCATCGTTGTGCTTTTTTTCTGCGAGATTATGAGAAAAATAGTGTCCTGCATTGCTGTGCTGGCTTTGATTGTTTTCATAGAGTGAGGAAGAGAAGTGCTCAAGATTTCACATAGTCGCGCTAGTGACATTGCAAATTGTTGAGTTAAATTTAGGTGGGACCTATTTCGAAACCTCGAGAAATTACACTTAATATTGAATTTCGATTTATATATAGCTCTCTTTGAATTAAACGTTTGATTATATATGTGGATTTGAGCCTCTAGAATGTGTCAAATAGTCTTATGGTTTCTTAAATTCCTATTTAAAAATGTTTAGACTTACCAAATATTTGCGTCATTAATTAACAATTCTCGTAAACTCAAGGGTATAGTAGAATTCACTATAGTGGGTGCTCTATTGATTATATTTTGGCGCTTATTGTCTATCCCCCTTTCTAATTTGTTCATCTGAAATGGTTTTCCTCATTTGACATTAGTTTCTCTTCCAAAGTAGAACATTTCTTGTTGTAATATTTCAAACCAGGTCGCCTATTGGGTATTTAATGTGAATCTTCTGAATCGATTAATTGTTATTTTCTGGAATTACTAAATTTACATTTGAAGAGATTTCCATGCGAACTGAGACGTTTACCGCTCGGTTTCCTTCACTACGGTGGTGCTTTCTTGACTGGTTGACTCATTCTCGGCCAAATAATTTGATCCACTCAATCTGGCACTTGTGTGCTTATAGGATTGTCTGTATATTATTTGTTGTGTGTGTGTGTTGTCGTTCATATCGATATAATTTTAAACAACGCCTATTAGTGCAAGTGAATCATAATTTATTAAGGTAGGATATGGTGACAGCTTATTGAAACGAAGGATGTTGCACTTTGTAAACAATTTTCAGAACATTACAGAGGGTAATTTAGTGAGCCTTCGAAGCACTTATGTTTGGTAGAGGGTGGTATCATAGAACCGTCTTCACGTGAAATTCATTATTGAGTCTTGCTTAATTGGCATTGAACTCGTGACATTTGATTTCCCTAATGCTACTAGTTTACAGGCATCAACTGAGGACATTTCTGTGGACATTTTTACGCAGTCAGAATTTAATTAGTCTAACTCAATCTCTTTATTAAATAAAACCTTTTTATCTATGCATTAAACCCGTGGTTCGTGCAGGTGTTTACTTTAATAAGCTTTGCTGTTCTAGGACACACCCAATCTCATTGGAATTGACTGGTTGCTTTTCGCTAAAACCTTCATGCTTGCCATAAAATTTCCATTGCATTAGGCTGTGTGCTTTAAATAACCTCTAATTCTCTATTCCCATATCAGAAACTAGCTTTCTACTACTATTACTACTAATTCTGAATGTGTGACTTTTATCATTCCAATAAGGGCCAATTGTAATATCAGAAATTGGTGTTTTTGCTAAGGCCACGGTTAGTCGGGCACTCGTCTATTAAAAACCAAGTCAATTGTCTGTTACTTAATTTTCTTTTAAAATTTCTCAAATTGGTTGTCTTTTCTTTCTTTTTTTCCTTGGAGTTCTTTTTCTCTTCTCTAATAAATTGCTTGACCTGATCTCCAGTACTATTTATTTCAGATTTGAGCAACTCGGGTGGGGAGGAAGCACTGGACTCTTCCACCTCTTCCTTCGAAGTAAAGACTTACAAACGACCCGACTACCTCACCCTCAGCAATAGCAGGGTGTGTTCAGAAACATCCTCTTTTTCTTCAGAAATTTCAGCAGTTCCCTCTTCAACCGGTGTGACAGTGGTGGGTGCCGACTCTCTCTCCGCCTCACCAACCGTTTCTAGTGGTAATGGTTCTCTCTCCTGTGCAATGACTCCCGACTCAGAGGAAGTCGCACATTTGCGCGGTGAGTTCTCGTGTTCTTAATGGATCAAATTTTCACTTAAGTCTTCTTTTATGGAAGCTATGGCAGAAAAATCGTGTTCATCTAAAGCAGCCTTATATCTGAGTGGTAGAATATATATATATATGTAAAAAAATTTTCCCACAACATGAGACATGAGATTATCGCGGAGCTTCAGAGATGCTATCATCTACATAAAATGGGTTTGAATACATTCTACGTCAGCAAATTTTTTGTACCTAAGGATTCCGAGGTTTATACGTTCAAATCCTGCCATTTATTGCTTCTGGTGAAGTCGCGGATTGATGCGATCCGTTTGCTTTTCACTAATCACTATTGCACCATCTTGAATTAAATTTGGACATTGTTGTTTAACACAATCGTCGTTTAGTTTTTTCACTGCGCACATGATGTATTTTTCAATGCATAGAAATCGCGTGCCACCAGCTAGTGGGGATTATATGGATGTAACGACTCATTTTTAAATTGCCATAGGGTGTTTTTCCTCCACCCATTTGCAGTGTCAACTGGTGATCTGCAGTTCTGAAGAGGTCATTCATTGCACATAGTGACCATTCTGTTTTAGAGCCTGATTTCTCATTCAATTCCTATCCAAGTCGTTAGTTTTGCCTGTACTAAGCGTTAAAATAATTCACCTCTTCACTTTTAATGATAGCAATGTATTCCTCACTGTAACAAACTCGAAAGAGCCTAATCTTCAATGATCTCCGCACTTTTCAGTTCTTTTATGACTTAATGAAATTAAGGTCGAAGTGTGTGGGGGGGGGGTGGTATTCAATTATCAATGTTTCAAGATTGTTTCAGTCTCCAAAATAACTTGTGGAAATTGTGATTAACACTTCAAACGCCATGCGTTTGAATGCTTATATATGTGCTGTATTTTGTCCTTCATGTAATTCAAGTCATAATTAAAAACTACTTTTCGTTTAATTCTTTGTTACTGGTTTTCCCTTTCCATTGTGTCTACTTTGATCCAATGTTTTGTCTTGAAGTAATTAATTATATAGATTTGATTGTATCTATATGTGTTTTTAAGTGTGTGTGTATTCGGGAAATGTCAAACGTGGGCAATTAGAGTTTATCTCATATTTACTTTCAATTTGTTGACAGCAGTTTTTTATTGAAGAATTTTGAATCAGTTTCTTTTGATGGTATAAAAGTCTTTACAAAGAGCATAAACTCAATGTGTAGGATTCTGGAAGCCTTTCCTCAAAAAGCCCTTCAAATTGGTTCCTAACCCATATAATTTGATAAAGGCTCTTTGGGTTAACATTGGTCAGCATTTGCGACTGCGCATTGATGTGTTCGTGATTTCAGTTTTTGTGCATCCCTCAAGAGCAGAGTACGTGTAAAATAGGCTGAATAATCTGCGTGTGTGGCAGCGTTTAACGTCCTCGTCGTTATATACTCGGTGAGAGGAATGTTGTTTCCCATTTTGTAACGTGTGACACATGGAAGAATCATGGGGACTTGACGTCGGGTCTTTTGTTTGTCCTGCGCCAAGACGTGTGATTAATTCGTGTCCCAAGGCCTCTCGTGTGTGTGTGTGTGTGTGTGCCTGTTACACTTAGTCTTGTGTGCGAGGGCTGCATGTGTGCTTTGGCGTGTGCCCAATCAAAACACTTGTGGACCCTCTTTCTTTCATTCTCCTCGTCTGCCAACTGCGAACACGTCCTATTTTGCACCCTACTTCATGATCGAAAATCACATTTCTTCCACGACATCGCAATCGTTTTGCTTTACTAGTTCAGTCTAAAATTAGCTATTGTTACCTGGTTGGCTTGAATGTAGAGGGCTGATGGTAGAAATTTAATTTGGACCGGTTTATAATGAAGCTATTTGTTTTTTCTACTTTCTCGTTGAACAGTATTACTATTAGCTTCATGCATATATACTAACCCTTTTTACAGTGTTATTAACAATTCTCACATAAATTGAGCAATTGCAGAGAAACTGTTGATGTATTGATTAGCACACCTTATTTGAAATCAGAGCTCACCTGTTCGACGTCTATCGATCATCCTCGGTGCTCAGCATGGCTGACCAATCAGGTTTAGTCTGACCAATGAAATTGAGGCTTTATTCAAGTTTCATTATGAGGAGGGTCTCTATTGTGCTGCCACGATAGTCAAGGAAAGCCTTAAAAACTTGACCCCTTAACTGACTCGGGTGTTAAAAAATCTGCGTAATCATTCCAATTTCATTTTTAGAGTTATTTTCGTTTGCTGACTGTTTTCAGGCACGTAGTGTATGGTATTGCGGAACGTCTCATTGCTCTTTTATCTGTATTTGAGTTATAGGCTATTTACAAAGTTAGTATTGTAAATTATCGAGTCTACTTTTCCCCAGTCAAATAGTTTGTCTCTAGGTGATTGAAGCTGTGCCGTCTGCCAATCTTTAATAGCTTTTACAGTATAACGTTCTTTTTTCTCTCCGTCATTTATTGATGTTATGGCTAGGAGATTGGATGGCTGGAACACACTAGAATCATGGAATACAAGTGTCAAAGGACCGTGGGATCGCAATTTGGACTCTTACATCCAGTCAACTGAGTGTTTGAGTCTTCAACATTAAGCTTACACTCAATGATAACTTTCGCTACTCAAATTCATGTAAGCGTCACAAAAGCCGGCTTCCTACTCAAAAGTATCACACAAAAATAATCTCGTCTGACAAGTGAGGAAACTTCTGAGCAAGGTGTAACACATCCTGTTGAAGCACAGCCCATCTGGTACTGTTCCAATGTGGTAAAAAACATTCGGGGGTAACAAGAGGCTTGGCTTGTTAAGGATCCGATTGGCTCAAGTTGTCATGGTTTTCGGATGAGGGTGATGTGGTCCTTCCGCATTTTTTTTTCAATAGAAGCTCAGGTTGAACTCAGTTAATTACGTGTTGAAGTGCTGACTGCAGTGGCAACAAAAGTTTTTTAAGTATTTAATGTTCCCTATCACAACTCAGAAAGAAATGACAATTGTTGTTGGCTAATTATTGCAGCCAAAGCATGCCTGAAATTTGCTCTCCATCCTTACTCCTTTATCCCAACCCCCCGATGGGACTGCAGTGAAAGACACTAATTAATGCCCAAGCACTACATAAGCCCTTTCTCGGGAAGGTGTCAATTCGACTTGTTCCTCCAGGTTCCGGAGTCAAGGCTGTGGTTGAATTGAAATGGTTATAGACGCTGATGACGTCTATTTTGGGTCGACCTCTTTGAAGATCGTCTATTAACTTTTGTTTCAAGAGACTGGCAACTCTATCCGATGCCTCCTCTCTTTTAAGAATCTTTTCTCTACAATGTGACAAATGAAATTCTTTTATTTGTGGATAACTATATCGATTTGGTAAAAATTATTCCAACTTTGTTAATTTCAGAAAGCGTTCGTTTGGCCAATGAAGAAATTGAACAGTACAAGGCGCACATCGCAGAACTGCAAAAATCAGGTGTGTGATTGTCGCGTTGTTTAGGCATATACAATGAAGTATATACTTTCATTTAGCAATATACGGTCGTTGTCGTAATTAATTTTTTAAGCAATGTTCCCTATTGACAATCATTTCATACCATTGAAAGGAGTCTACGTAATAACTGCATTCATATAAGCATTCGATTTTGTCCCTTATTTCTGCGCTAATATATAGTGGGAAGGAAGGGTTGTTATCCTCTTACAGAGGGTTTAGTCATTAGCTTTTTCCAACTCTTCAGGATATATTCAAGATGATGCTCTAGACTCATATCAGCCCCATGACCTCGAAATTCCGGAATTCTGGGAACATTATAAGCTACTTTACATTCGGTAGGAGAGTTTAGCGCATTGACCAATTTCTAAGCAAACTTGTGTCCGACTGGAAGGTTTTTACTGACCAATGCAAGATTTTTCCCATGAAAATTTTGACCAATCACGTATTAAACTAAAATATCAAGGATTCACTGTATTCTTAAATTTTTGTAGTAGGGACACCACCCAGTGAGTCCACCCAGAGCACGACTTCCGAGCAGGATTTGGAAGAGATGCACGCAGAATGCAACGTGCTACGCGCTCGTCTCGGCGACATTGAAGAACAGATGGCACAGACACGCGAAAACCATCGTCGTCTTGTTGAGGAAGCACGCCAACACCGCGATGAAGTCGAGAAACTGCGCTTTCAACGTTCTCAGCTCGAATCCGCTTTGGCAGAAGCCCAGGATCAAATTGAAAAGCTTCGTTTTTCCTCCTCCTCCTCCTCCAAGAATTCGTACATTCATTCAAACCCTCCAAATCACAACGCCTCCACTTTCTCATACTCGAGTTCTAGTTCAAATGCTTCCTCTTTTGTGGCTGAGTCTGTCCACTCTGACCGTCTTGAACTCGCGCCCAGCCGATTGGTAACGGTACGTCTTCAAAACTCCACCATTCATTCCCTCTCTTTCATTATTGAGCTGGCTTTATCGTCATCTTGCTTCAGGTTGCTACTAGCTCTGAGGCGTAAGTGTATGTATCTATCGACAATAAACTAATACCAACAACAACAATAATCATAATAATAACGCTAGTGCGAGATAATAAACAGGCAGCTAAACAGTGGGATAGCAATAGAATTAACAGTGGACTCGTGTTTTTGTGGTCTTTTGTTTTAGCTGATGCATTGAGTCGGTAAACTCAACTTAACGAACATCTCTTCTTCCCCTATGTCATGCATACATACACAAGCACACACACCCACGCGGGCACACATGCACACTTCAAAGTTTGGAGTGGATCTACTGCGTTTCTGCGGTGTTTCGTGCTCTTCTCCTTTGATCGCTTGTGTGTTGCCCACTGCCACTGCGTTAACCCCGCCCCTCATTTAACACGGAAGACCAACTAAACACTACGTCGCCCCTGCTTCATGCAAAAGAAATTTGATTTACTTCTACTTCTGAAAGTCATTCTACCTCTACTGCTGTGTTTTGTGCATTTAACCATGTTGCTGCATTAATGCAATGCATTGAAAAACCGGCTCCCATTTTGAGTTTTCTGTTTTTTGCGTTTTAGGCTTCGTCATTAACTGTAATTCCACTCATGATCTTGGTGTTCGCTGTAATGTTTGCGATCTTCTCAAAGTTCGTCAGTTAGAGGGCAAGAACGACTGCAATGACTCCAACAGTCCCCGTCATCCAATAATCCTCCCCTTGTTGATTGAATACACAGGGACATATCACACATCACTAACCCCCCCCCCCTCCCCACTCAACCCCCTCCCATATATTCTCTCTTTCGTTCCCCAGCCTCAATGTTCTGTGTTTCTGCTCTTTCAACTCTCTCTTAGTGTAAACAGCTAACTTGGTCACACTAGCCATTCACTCTCGTTTGTAAATAACAATAGGTTGTTCCACTCAATTTCTCTTTTCCCTCCTATGCATCAAACTGTGCTGATTTGTTTTGCGGCACAAAGAAGACCGCGAAGATCTTGGGAGTTTACTGTTTTTCCTTGACACGAAAGCAGGAGTGTGTCTATATTTCGGCTTCGCGGAGTTTCGGTCACAAGTTCTGTTCGCGCTCTTCCTTTCCCCCCCCCCGGGTCAGTACAAATTTTATGCAATACTCCCTGTGGATCCCATCCACAAACACAAACTCCCAGTTATCGTCATTAACCCCTCCCCCTCTACCCCTGTTTATCTCGTTTCCCCTCCCAATCCGAACTCCATTATCTTCATTTTAATGGGCACATACTCACGTGAACGCCCCACCAACTGTGCGCGTGTGCCAGATTGATTATCTGTCAATAATTTCTAAATATCCTCGGTTTATTCATTTTTTATTTTGTCTGTTGGGGGGGGGGGGGGACTCTGGGTGAACTAAGTACATAACGAAACAGTTGTTTCTTTTTTAGACAGACTCGTTCGCGTGGCCTATAGGTAAATAGGGCATGGCTGCTAAAAGGCTAACTCAAGATCAGGTGATCTATCTTAAAAGTAATGGACACGGGACACCTGAAACATTGCCTTTTTTCTCACCCTAAGATTGGTAGATCTGATTATTTACTCTGGGAGAAAGCAAAGTAGTTTTTTTAATAGAACAAAGCCTGGGGACGACGGGGGGAGTCGAACGTGGAACTGTAGAAAACGGAGTTAGTAAGCGAGGTCTCTGTAGCGGTGCTTATTGAGTAAAAAGAATCTTAGCTCTGTACGTTAAGTGGTTGGAATGAAATTAGGATCCTATTGGTAGGCAGATGGACGAATTCGGACAGTGGCGTTTTCAATTAATTAAAATTTCACAAATCCGCATGTTAATCAAATTCATTGGGTGAGCCTGATTCACCTCAGATGGTTGAGCAGTGGGTCATAAATGCATAAATAAGAACGCGAGGCGAATATTCAGCAATGTAACCATGCTCTCGCTTTTCAATAAGTCCATTTCACAGAGCAAGGTAATTAAACGATTCAGAGTCAAAGTACTTCAATTCACTCAGTGAAGGTTTTTGCGTTAAGAGTCTTTCACCTTCGCATTTTAAAGCTTTAATGAGAAAATAGGGGAAAAAAATCGATCTTAATTTTGTCTGTAATTAGGGGGTCACAACGAATTGCTGAATTGGTGATTTTCAATGGCCTTCGATATGCAAATTCAAAGCGCTTTGGCCTGATCTTGATTTCTCCAGGTCAGTTCATTAATCAAAGCTGGCAGAGAAGGGCACATCACCCTTCACGAACCATGTGATGGGCGTGGCCACGACCTTGAGGAATCATTTAGCACCCACGTACACGTGAATAATAACTATGAGGGGGGGAGGGGGGGGGGGTTGGAGGGAATTGTATTTGCAGTTCGCATAGACGTCGGTCACTCTCGGGTAAATGAAGGGCGATAATATTATCTAGTTCACAAATACCGAGTTAAATGGCGGGTGAAAGGCTTTCACAACTTGGCGACTAGTAAAATCTGTAGTGAATTTCTTGTAATGATGCAAGTCGGTTAGGTTATTAGGCAATTTTGAAATTCATAAAATATCTTGTCTTATGGGAAATCAATCAAGATGAATTAAATGTGACTAATGTAAAATCGAATTAGGCCTTGTCATTTGGATATTAATGCGTTCTTCGTGGTTCGATTGCTCAAAATTTGACCTATTTGGTCGCAAAGTCTGTGAGCTAAGCTAAACAACGATGCCAAGCTTTGACTTCCAACAATTTGCGATATTAATCGCCCAATTGTCTCATTTCCGCTTTCCATTCGTTTTTTTCCATCTATTAATAAAGTAACGTTATTTTTTAATTGCCGACCTTCCTATTTTGATCCCCCCAATCTGATCCAATTTCGCACGAGTTGAGGAATGAGCAAGTGCACTTTTATGCTCGTGATTTGGCTTTTTAACATTTTTCACATTTTACAGATCTTTTTAATTAATTTTAAACTTAATGCTCTAAAAGTCTAATTTTTGAGTCAAGTGGATTAATAAAATCAATGACTGAATAAATGTGGTGGGGGGTTGTGATGGAAAGTGACTTTTATGCCATATGATCGGCAGATTTGCCCTTGGTTTCACGACATTGTCAATTCTGCTGCAATCTAATTACTTCCTCCGATCTCGTCTCGGGAGCAATACGAAGACAATTTTTTTAGATTCATAGCAATTTCATCACCTATTCCCCAACTAAACCAATATTTAAATTTAAATTAGCTAAAAATCTTTCTTTTTGTCAAAAATAATTATCTGTTTCCATGACATTGTAAAGTGTATGAGCAGCTTTCACGCTCTTGCCAGACAAATTAATCTTCACGCAAAACCGATGGTTATGTGTTGGTGAAATCATAAAAAAGTCTATTTTTTTCAAACGGAAAATGGGCTACCAATTTTGCCAGAGGCAAAAAAAAGTTGGGGCTTTCGATATTTTCCCAACAGGTCGCAGAATAAAACTTGGTTCAATGATGAATTTGGTCTACCTGAACTGGCATCATCATCAACTTCCAATCGCGTGGGGAAGCCTATGAAAATGAAATGTTGCCATAGTTGTGCCTTTTCGGAATTATGCAACCATAGAGTTGATCATGTCCTCATAAGGAGTATGGTTTACTTCGCAATGTCCTAATACTCACATTGCATGAATTGACAAACCAGATTCACGAATGCGTTTTTTTATTCACCCCATTTCAGAGTTTGTCTGTCGTTTGGTTTAAGTTCTGCAATTAGCCTGTTAATAGTCTGCACCAGACTCCAACTAACGGTTACGAAACCTTAACGAATATTCTCTATTGCATTGAATAGGAACTTATTAAGTTGGTCTCACATTTTTCTGCGTTATCGTTTAACGAAGCATTTCCGCTAAAATTAATGTACGCTAAATCACTTGTCGAGAGGTTAGTTTCGCCTTAGAGTGAATCGTTAAAAAGTAAATCAGATGTCACAAGAAAATATAAGTATTCAAAGCAAAAACGGAAATAAATAAACTGTTAATATAGTGATGAGTTAGATAGCGCGCTAACTAGGGAGTTGCTTCAAAAGCCTGCATGGTCACCACCTTTGCGATAGTCCGAATTAACAAGAAGGCAGCGACCTTCAGATTGACCTGGGCATGGGGATTTCATGACTTCAATTCCTTGAACGGCTGACCTAAGGCCTCCTTTACTTAAATCGTGACCCAGAGCAGCTAATCCCTCCAAAATTTCCTGCAACAACAAACAGAGAAGCGTAAGGTAACTTTACGTCAAGTAAATTTTCAATGAGTATTTAAAATGATAGGCGTTTTGATAATTATCATTAGCCCTTTAGCTAACTTCGGGCTTCACAGAGGGGAGTTACAGAAGAGGGATTCACAGATGTAAGAGAGACAGACGCAAGGGTAGAGAAAAGGTAAGATGAGTACTGTGGGGTGGAATAATATGACATAGTGTTGGGTCATAGCAGTTAGAAATCAACTGTCGGCTTATAGACTTTTTTGCCGTATGAGTATACATTGCCCAGAGTGTACCACGTGGAGGTAAGTCTATCGTCCACCTCAGAAAGCATATGAATAAACGAATGCAAAATCGTGAGTAGATTGAGGACTGGGTGTGCTCTAAGTTAATCTGCTTATGGCGAATTGTGAGGAGAGAGTCGATTCCTCAAAGTACTTTTAAATCAAAGGGCAAATGTTCACCTACGAGCAGTTTTTGACAAATTAGAGGTTTATGCTGTGAACCCTCGAATAATTTTCAAGGCGCCCACTTTCAAGCAATAATTTTTAAACCGTCGGATTCTGAGAGAGGGGAGGCGGTTGTTACAATCTCATAAAGCGCTCTCATTGGCCATAAGCCTTATTTAAACTAAACCAACAGAAATTTAGATTATATAAGTTTGTAAATGGTCATCTAGCTAGTAAAATGGACCATTGACAAACATGACAAGATGCGATTACCCTACTAAGGAAGAGTGTTAGCTTAATGCTATTGTTTCGTTGAATGGGGGCATAATTCCCGATAACCACAATTCTACTTAATTGAAGAAATGAAAGTTAGGATTTCGTTCAATTTTGCCTTCTATTTATCAACTTACCGAAGACATTTGAACTTCGTACTGTAGTTTATCTGGAAGTAATTGATGATGTACCCGAATGGCGTCAATAGCCTCCTTCATATTCATGCCCAACTTCAAATTCGCGTAAGTTGCCTGCAAGAAGTAGATAATGAAGAAGATACAAAAAAAGTGGAATCATAGAATAGGAACATGCCTTAAAAGGAGGAGACAATACCTGAATAACTGAGCTAATAATCCTTGAACCCCCCGCTCCGCCGATAATAACACGAGGAGTGCCGCTTGATGCATCTGTAATTATAACCGGTGTCATGGAAGAAATCGGTCGCGCGCCAGGTTTGATAAAATGCTTTGGTGAAGGTGCCAATCCGAAGGCGTTTGGGGAATTCGGTGTGGAGAAATCATCCATTTCATTATTGAATAGGATTCCTGTTCGCGAGCCGATAACGCCAGAACCAAACCTACCGAAAAGAATTCAGTATACAGTTTTTGGTCCAAATTTTCCCTGAATTACCAAAAAGTGTTAAGTATCACACTTATTGAGACTCCTATCTTACTTAGAAATTACCTTACCCTTATATGCTACACATAAATGGGATCCAAATGTACACATGTATGTCAGATGATATTAATGCATATTACTTATAAGAGCTACTTACAAGCGCCAGGTTTATAAGGTAGTTCTTGCATTAAGTAAATGTACCCATCCAATCGATGTTCATTTGCTGTAATATTTCAAAGTTAAAAAGATATAACATAAGCAAAATAGTTATGTGCTTAGTCACGCCATCGCAATCTAATTTCAAGCGGAGAGTCGATAATCTGAATAGATTTTCCATATTCCAATACAAGGGTTAAATAGGATAACCTAGTCAATACGCCAAAAGGTCACAATGTCATTTATTGGGCCTCAAAAACGCACTCTTCTTCATACAAATACGCTATACATCCGCTCTCAATTTGCTCTTAGCCTCAATCAATCATTACAAACAAAATCTACCAATTTAAAATTGTTTTACAGATTTTATTAGGAAATAACATTAGCGACTTAGTGTTTGAAATTTCTAACTCGAATGATAATTACAGGTAATATTTTTCCTATGGAACACCCCAAAAAATCCATTTGCATCTAATTAAATTTGCATAATCGTATTAACACTGGAGGATTGAAAATAGGCACATTTCCAAATTCAATCGTGCTGGATTGAAATGGTTATCTTTTTCCTGAGGAAGTGACAAATTTCATTAACTCCCCCGATTTTTGTTAAGTTATACAGGAATCGTTCAATTTTCGATTTACGTAGTTCTCCCATATGTCTCCAATTTTGTGAAAAAAAATTTGGTGACGAAGATGAAATAATCAATAAAATATATAAAGATTTCCATTACGCCCATTTCGATAAAATTTAAAATCAATATCAAATACTTTAGTGCAAAAGCTTACGGTGTATTGATTGTGGAGGTAATGGATATGGCGTCACCATTAGGTCCCACAATGCTGACATGTGCTGTGCCATGATCACGTGGAGATGGGAATATTGATCCGTAGTAGCTTATATTGTGCGTTCCGCTGTCAGTTACGTTTGCAGCTATTTCGTCTGCTGCTTCCAACGTCATCAGTCTATCTAGGAACTTGTTTCATGGAGAAAAACGATACTGTGATGCACTTTGTAAAAATGACTGTTGACATTAAGCAGAGTTGCATTAAACGGTTTGGGAGATAAAAACTGCAATTGACAATCGAGTCTAGCTGATCAATAAAGGAGAACTGAATAAATCATATAGTTATTATTATACTAAATGTCTTTGCGGTGTCGATGACTTTGTGGGACACGTCATCGCATGCCTGCACGGCAGGATTGGGAGGTGCTACCGTACAAACAGTGATCAATCATTAACCTCTGTTTGTTTAACCTAATCCCCCATCCTGATCATGATTAAGCTTCCTGTGTGTACACTTTATTCGCAATATACTTACTGAATAAACGTGCTCCATGCTACACGTCTGTTTCCTTTATAGCTGGGCTATAGCTTATCTGGTTTTGGGAGTCTAGCTAGATGTTGGAGAATCTGCCATAGAGATTTCTGAATCAGTCAGGTTTTACTAGCGTAGCAATCCGCTACAACTTCATAATAAATTACGCAATTCCCCAACTTTACAATGCTACTTTAAGGCAAAAAATACTTGTTAACAAATCCAAATAAATTTGATTGACATCATTCAGACAATCAGCTAAAGTGAAATTAACTTGTGCTCACAAAACTATATTAAATATTAAATTAACTTGTGTTTACCAAGTTATAGTATATATATATATATATTAATATTAAATATATTATTATCAATTATTAGTATTATTATTATTAAAAATATAAGAATATCAGTTTCATTTGTTCATATAAACGTTTAATTAGGAAAACTCACCTTTTTATCTTCTGTACTTTTAGAACAATCAGAAGGAAGAAGTGTTCGCTTGGCGAATATGAATTTGAGAACTTCAGTCATTCGATGGTAATAAAGTGTACCATTGCCTGTAAAGCGTCTGCCATCCGTGTAATTGTAATCTAAAATGAGGGGGGGGGGGGTAGGGAATTCAGCTCTAATTTCTCAAGTCCCCTATGGAGGATATAGAGAAGAACTTTGAGCGATAGACTTACCTTCAAGTGGTGCATCCTGGGAAGCGTATACTCATACGGCAAAAACGTCTTCAAACCGGCAGTTGGCTTCTGACTTCAAACTACCGTGACCCCACTGTAAGTCAAATTCCCCCACTTTCACAGAACTCACCTTACTTTACCTTTTCCCTACCTTTGTGTCTGTCTCTTTCACTATTCTGTTCTCCCTCTCCACTCTTTGTGACTATGCCTGTTCCTCCCCTCTGTGAAGCCGAAGTCAACTAAATGGCTAATGATGATGACCACCATAATGCTTGCCCTTTGGATATGGGTAAATATTTATCAATGAATACCGATCCTAGGAAAGTCTAATTGACGAATGTGTAAGCTGTCAAAAATATTGAAATGATATTTCCCTCTTAGTTATATAGAGCATTCCGGGGTGTGCGATAGACTTACCTCCACGTTGTGCACCCTGGTGGTCTATAAACCGGCATTGACTTCAAACTACCAAGGCCCCCCTGTATGACATATTCGACAACTTCCACCAGTACTACATCACATACAGTACTACATCACATTTTTTCTAAATTTTCAACCTTCGCTTTTTCTAAATTTTCAACCTTCGTCTTTGAAACACTCTTCAGTTCCCCTCCTCTCGACCTTTTGTCACTTTGATGTTCCTCCACCCCTCTGTGAAGACTGAAGTCAACTAAAGGGCTAATAATAACCATCAAAACGCCTGCCATTTGATATAAATAAATATAGAGCATTCCTATTTTCAATAAACTCACTGCTATAATTTAAGCTCTATCTGTGAAACAACCAGCGTATAGCAGAGGAAACGCAGGGTCAGGAAGACGGAAAGAGGAAAATAAAACAAAAAGTTGAATGAAAGAGAAGGTGAGAATGGGTAACATTTTTAGCTGAAATAGGAAGCCCATACAGGTTCAAGGTTAAGTAACGTCGATAAGAAGAATTGAATATAATTTACCGGAATAAGCAAAAGACAATATGGATGTCTTTCATTTCACTCGAAAATATTGATTTTGATGATATGTTTTTTTTCTCCCGTGTGGAAACTTGGTGTAATGGCATCCGGCGTAAATATTTTTCGAGATATTTGTAACTCGCGAAGTTTTTTTTTGCTACAAATCTCTCCAACCAGAAATGAGGACCAGCACTTAATGTTCGGATTCACTCAACCACACACTATCCTCTAGCGAAGAGTGTCTGGCAAACACTGCGGCAGGGAAGGGGGGGACATACTTCCACCCACATCTCTTTTTAACCTTCAAGGGTTTTCGGTTCGCCTTTCTATGCTTATCACATCAAACTGATAGAGATGTTGACGTTTCGATATGCACACACTTAAATCGCCTCGAGATATTCGAGATATTCTTCAGTAAAAATATTTATTTAGACCGCGTTGTCTGTATGCTATGCAATGATAATTTTGCCTTCCGTAATTAACTGACTGGAAATATAAATTTAATTGAGATACTTAAAACCATTTGTTATTTGGATTTGTTTGTTGTAGTTTACTTCAAAATTACAACAGAGAAACCTTTCTTATAAGTTGGTCAAATTGTTTTTCAACTTTTAAAACTAATTTTGCTTCTTTATCAAGAAGGTTCATCAAGAATAAGCGTAAGCCAAAAGGTTATTATTATTATTAAGATTACTGATTTATTGATTGAAATGTAGAAAGAGAAATTTTGTGGACACCTAGTTTTAGATCACCGAAAGAAGGGTACCAGTTAACGTGCCAAAAGAAACCAAACCAAATCAATCAGTCTGTATGATTAAATTGCTTTCAATCACTTTCGTGAATATTATGAGTAAAAATACCGTAGAACAAATACATCTAATCATAATATTAGTATTGCTCAAGAATATTAGATACTTAGGTACTTACTAGCCAAAGCATTGAGCGCCAATCCAACGAGTACTCCACTTGACGGTGGAGGGCATGTGATCAGACGTAGATCAGTTTCCGTGCCTTTTGATCGAAGAGGGATGTCAAGAGGATCTCGCCACAGAGGTTCATAATCCGCAAGATCCTTAAGAGTGATTATTGATCCGGCTTTTTTCAAATCTTCAGCAATTTCTTCTGCTAATGATCCGTTAAGGATTTCCTCCGGCTTCTCCGCTACTCGTTGAAGGAAATCTGCAAACTCTGGACGAACCACTGTCTCATTAGTGGTCTTCAGCCGTCCTTCAGTCTTATTGTACAAGAGATCCCTTCAAAAGTTATAGCCATTGTTTAAAGTTTAAGTATTTATTTGCAGTTGCTTCAACTCAAACTGTCTCAAAAGTGTTCGGTCTAACGTACAAGTGATAACTTCGTCATATACCGGAATATTGACCACAGTACTGGCAGAAGTTGTAGCACAAGTCCATCTTCGTGGAACACTTCAATTCATGCTATTCAATCTGTGAATTACACTAGGACAAATTTAGCAAATACGTTAATATCGTTGCTAATAAGCATTAAATAGAGTATCAGACGTCCGATCGACATTCTAAACCTACATAGAAGAATTCAATAATTGGAATAGGGAAACACATTGATTAACGCTGGTTTTCTGGGGAGGGGGGTGTGTGTGTGTGAGTAGAATGAAGCTATTGAACGCCACTCATTTTAGACAATGTCTTAGTACTTTATTTTCTCATATTTGACCTAATGAATAATTCAACTCTGTTCTAGCGGATCACATATTCAACAATTTTTAGCTCTATTCAGGTAAATTTGAACTCCTTCCACGCTTTACCTAATTAATTTCTCTAGGTAGGACACCACGATGCATCTGCTTTATTCAAAATTGCGTGATGAGCGAATTAAAGTAAATCGCACGAAGACATTTGCATAAAATTGATATCATCACAAAATCGAGTCAGGTTTTTGTATGCTAAAAATATTTTGAAAAAACGCTCTTTTCCTGTTTTTCCATGACCCGCTAAGGAAATAGCAAAAAACGAAGTCCACTTAAAGACGCGGTTTTGTAAAACAAATAAAACCAGATTTTAGAGTGTTGTTTGGCTTGAAGTGGACAGCTGAAGAAATACCAAATACTAGAATCGATCGTGAGAAGTAAACTAGTTGAAAGATAAACGAACAGCTTACAGGATTAATGTTAAAATCAATCGATATAAAATATCATTAAATTTGAATTATCGCCTTTGAATTATCCCTTTCAAAAAAAGGGATTGAAACAAATTGATCACAGGGAGATAAGTTGAGACAGTGATAACTCATTTAACGTTAGTCACCATCTTAAAAACATCTTTCGTTTGACAAATATTTATATAGAGATTCTATTGATACATCCAATTCAAGAAATCGGTAAAATTCGTGTTGTGATACTCAAAGAGAGCAAAGTTCTACGCCATGGAGACTGACTGGAATAAGAAGTCATCATGACTTTAGGAAGAAATAATATCAAGATAGCGGTGAAATAAGCATATTTGCAATAGTCAAATATGCACTCACCAAAGAGGTGTATTAGGAGGTATTTGAGAACCGAATATTTTCAAAATGCCATCGAGGGTGGTTGATACAGGTACGCCATCTCGACACATTTTGATAACGTCCTCAAACAACTCCGACCAAGGCAGCTTGCCAAATTTCTTCCAAGCAACGTAGTAACCCTTGAGTTCACTTGGAATTGCAATCGCCAATGGACCTGTTTAATAAAATAATTATCATGCCACCTGTTAATATATATATATATATATATATATATATATACATATACATATATCCAACAATTGAAGTGACAAACAGCTTAATTTAATTGTAGATTTTCATTTGGATACAACAATTTTTCCAATTTCATTATTTAAAGAAGATAGTGTTTTTCAGGTTAATATAAAGTCATTGAGGATCTTCAGTATATTGATTCCTTTTCAAGTTAATTGTTCAATGATAATAGATGATGAGTAGTTAAGGTGACGTCATAAACAATACGAAATTGTAGGCCTAATTTCAATGCAGACTTAGGTCAAGGTTTATGAAGATTATCAATTATCAATAGGCTTTCGAAATATCGACTTCTTTATTCATATGTTCAACTCAGTCAATTATGGGTAAATATCTGTCTATCCATTCGGTCAACTTCATTTTTCTCTTGTTAGATTAAATAGCGTTAATTCACACATAGATATCTTCAATTTTAAGTGAGGTTCTAGTTTATACGGCCTCCACCATAATTGAGAGCGCTTTTAACGTCCTTAGGGCCGTTCAGTTCTCTTTCAAAATAAGATCTATTTTGGCACTAGACTCGTAACGGAAGGCGGTGTTGCGGTTTGGAATATGTTCAATACGTGTCTACAGCCTTCGCCAGAAGCTACCAAAACTCATCTCGTCGGTAGCTTCTGTCTGCTATGAGACACGCGTGAGTGCGGTTGGGTGCATTTTTCAAAAAAAATAATTCGGGCGTTAAATGGGGTAAGCTGAATGAGGATTTTGCTACCTGTGACAGATGGGAAAGATCGAGATATTATCAGCAGATAATCGCTGAATCTTAAGACAATGAAAAAAAGGACGGTGTCTGTCAATGGTCAATATGACGACAGATTAAGGGAAGGGATTGTTTGACTGAGATAAGCTGAGTTTAGATTGGTTACTGGTACGCTCCATTTAGATCACTTTGGTTACTAACTTGAACACCAAAACGTCTCTCTCTCTCATATATATATATATTACTATTACTATTATTATTGTTTCAAAACTGAAATGTTGTATTTCATTTAAGTGAAATAACCTACCATGAACGTGGATACTTGGATGTTTACCAACAAACATAGTTTCCGTTGCGTTGGCCGGCGCTGTCTCCCTTGCATCTAGTGTATAAGTTCGTTTCTCAGATCTGCGAGAATATGCAAAAAACAAATGCTTTTGAAATGACCTTTAAGTTCACTATTGAGATGTATACTGGCGAAGCATTGAAAGCTATGTAATAGGAAGTAAGTAACTTAATCAATCTGTACTCAAACCATGAGACTCACAAAAGGTGCCAATCTACCCCCCCCCACTCACCCACCCGCAGGCACACACTTGCTACAGTTGTCCTCTCATCTCCCCCCTTCTCTCCACCTCCGTTCAATTAGTTTTCAGTGTCTGGCAAAAGTACCAATCCAATAACATAATACGTATCGAATATGACGTTTGCAAATATATTTATAAATTTCATGCTTAAATCGGCTTAAAAAAGATCAATCAGGTTTCCAAACCACGTATTTGCTCAGCTAAATACAACAACACCTTTGGTATTAAAATACACAATAGAATTTCAAATGTGAAGAACCCTGGAGTTGATTCGAATCAAATTTGTGTCTGTTTATGTGTCTACTTAACAAGACAAATGCTCAATTTCAGTTCTGAACGCTTCTGTCCAATCAAATTGCCCATTATGCTCTCGTGAGCATTAATAAACAATGCCTTTTAAAATAAGTGCTATTGGTAGCGTGGTAAAATAATTCTGTGTGTTAATTCCAAAAGAGAATAAGAATAAGAAGTATGTTGACTTACGCATTGTAATACACCATTAGAAAGCCACCTCCGACGCCCATACTGTGAAAATTGACAACACCAGTGCACAGAAGGGTCGATATAGCCGCATCCATTATGCTACCATTTTTTTCAAGCATCTTTCTGCAATTAGAGAAATGCCGATAAAACAAACATATATTTATTTATACCAAATGGCAGGTGTTTTGATAGTTAGCATTAGCTCTTGAGTTGACTTCGGGACTTCACAGAGGGGAAGGAACATCAAAGTGTGAAAAAGTCCAGATGGGGGGGGGGAGGGGAACAGAAGAGTGTTTCAAAGATGTAAAAGAGACAGATACAAAGGTGGAAAAAAAGGATGAGGTGAGTACTACGGAAGGGGTAGAATTTGACAAGCAATGGGGTGATGGTAGATTGAAGTCAGAAGTCAATTAAACAAATATTGGCCAAGCTCTTCCATCTATAGGCTCCATTCAACTCCTGGGGAAAGTAACGTCGCAACCCCATGAATATACTCCAAATGACATTTTTCCAAGAATATTGTGTCGTAATCATGTTAATTAGCAAGATATCGATTTTTTTTGGATTCTGATTTGTTTTTCCACTTCTATCGCGAATTGAAGCGACAAAGAGAGAGAGGGAGAGAGTGTCTGAATATACATCCTGCTTATACTAAGCGTAAATAATCTTCATTGAATAAAATGCAATTCGCATTCTAAAACCCGGCAATTTTTTGTAAAAAAATGATGATGATCGTAAAGTAATGGGGACTTTTTTGTTTGAACATGTGAATACGTCAATGCCTCCTCATATGGTCAAAAACCTCTCAGGTGATTTGGAGTCAACAAAATACTTGTGATTTCTCTCCTCAACGCAAAAAGCGTACTGCTAATGCCCTTGATAAGCAAGAAAATTGTGATTCCGAGTTTCAATTACAGGAAATCTTCTGAATACAGAAACAACAAAAAACTGTCTAATGGGGGTGGGGGGTGGGGGTGGAGAGAGGTGGGGGAGGGGGGTTGGGAGCAGAGACGGGCAGGGATGACGCAATGGTTACAGTCCTCATGGACTTCTGAATCATATCGAGTTCGAGAGAGAGCGAGAGGCATCTTTTGAATGAATGAATGAATGGCTCGTCTAACTTAAGGCTAACATCATAATAGAACATGTCCACAAATCCAGTGTCAAAAAGACATCAAAATATTCAAAAAAACGGAAATTTCATTTTTTTGCGCGACTAAATAGTAAGCGATAATGATTTACGCGCTTGCTTCATTCATAGGAATATTAATGCATTAATTATAAAATAATAATATAATAATAATAATAAATTAAAACTCGTTCTTTGACATACTTTCCATGAGCTGCGCAGCCTGGGGCGTCTGCGACTACAGCCGCAGTTGAATAATACCCCAAAGGTGCTGACGAAACGTAGGACAGCGGATTGTCTACAAATCAAATATGTCCAAATTGACTCATTTCGCTAATTACAATTTTAAATCGAAAGCATTCAAAAGTGAAATATGGAAAAAAAACCATTCTTTTGAGTTTCCTTCTTTTGCTACGCGAGTGAAATTTTGCAAAAAAGTCCTCCAATTAATATTCAAAATGGAGAAAAGAAATGGTATCAATGAATGAAATGTCAACAAAAAGAGGTTTATAAAAGTAATTGAAAAGTTAATTTGCTCAAATGATTCGTCAATTTTAGAACATACTGTCAGAAATGTCTTCATCCGGTATTATGAAAGCAGTAAATAAAAGAACGGCGAACCTTAAAAAAAGAAATAAAGCTTAGATATATAAATTTTTAGTTTGTTTTTAGCTAAAGGTATCTACTGTGGTCCTAGAGATAAGATGGAGATCGAGAAGAAGATGATAGCGGCGACGGTTATTAACATTTGGGCAAAGTTCTTGTAATTTGACAGTGCTTATTTAACCATAATTAATTCTGGATCATTTATGTATTTGTGTTCTGATTGGTTGACGAGTTTCAACCAATAAAATTTCAAAAATTCGGGTGATAAGTGTTCCTATTATTAGAAAATGAGTTCTTTGTCAATCTTGAAATCTTCTTTAAGAGCTTAAACCGATTGTCTGAGAGGAGACCAAATTTTCTGAAAAAACTGAGAATTTATGTCATTTTAGAAAGAACTAAAGTGAATTCATGAATGTAAAATTAGCCGTTCTCCATTTTATGCATATAAATATGGTAATCAAATATAATCCATATTTTAGCCTTTAAAGTACATTCAAACATGTCTTGACAAGGATTAAAGTGCAAAGTTGAAATTTTTCTAAAGGGTAGAAAAAATTCTTTTGTTTGGGGTCAAAATTTATCCAGATGACGAATTTATTCCAAGCCTATCTACAAAAAAAGAAAGTACATGACAGGCCATCATTAGTGCAATTAGACACAACTTTTAACGAGGAGCATTCTTACTTCCTTACGTCCAAAATGGATATTTAATTCCAAGGATATCTCCGTTCTGGCATCTTTGGTCTTTGGTTATTTTCGGTAAACATTATTGCCAATAAGGTAATTTTCCTTAGATGCTGTTGTTGCTGCCTACAATTACATTCAATCAATTTTAAATTATAAATAATAATATTGAAGTGGGGTGTGCGATAGACTTACCTCCACGTGGTGCACCATGGGCAATGTATACGCACACGGCAAAAATGTATATTAACCGGCAGTTGACTTCTCACATCAAACTATCATGACCCCACTGTATGTCATATCCGACCACTTTCACAGTACTCGCCTTACCCCACTCTCGATCTTTGTGCCTGTCTCTTTTACACCTTTGAATCACTCTTCTGTTCCCCCTCTCGACTTTTTGCCACTTTGATGTTCTTCCTCCCTCTGTGAAGCTCGCAGTCAGCTAAATGGCTGATAATAACTATTCAAAACGCCTGACATTTTAAATTATAAACAATGATATTGAAGATAGCACTTCGGGTGGAGGGGAGAGGTTGTAATAATGGAGTTTCATTAATATTCCCTCTGTTCATGTGGCAAACTACCTTGATATGCGTTTGAAGAAATGATTTCTTAGCATTGCTTGTTAGAAAAAATGATGAGGCTATTACAAATGTGAGTCAAAAAGAATTTAGCTAATATTTAAAATGCTAAATCATTTCGAAAAAATTTGAAAATTTGCTAATTATTTTTGAAAAGTTCAGGCTGCCAAAATTAGAGGAAATTTCGTAAAATTTTTTAATTCCAGGAGCTAAATTTGAATTTGTGGAATAATCTTGTGACTGCACTTTTAATGAGGCCGCAAGTGGATCACGTTAGTGCATTCGCCGCCCCTGAAATAATTTGGGGGGTAATTTATATTTTACGGATACCTTTTTTGTTTTCTTGCAGACTTATACTTAGAATATGGAAAAATTGGGAGTTTTTTTCGCGAAAGATTTTAGTGCCTATTTACATGGGCCGCCTCCTTCTCTCGCTCTTACCTTTCCGCTTTTTTTTACAATGAAACAGCTAATTTGAAAATTTTCTTTGAAAGAGCTCCAATTTTTTATTGCCACCCCACTCCACCCGTACTTTGCTATAATTTCCATCTTTCAATAAATCCTATCGATTTTAGCATTTTTCATACTTTCTTACATGATTTATATATACTTTATGTGTGTGTTATTCGCCGATTTGGAAATTCCCTCCTTACCCAACCTGTTGTTCAATTACTTTTCATATTTAAGACTTAAAACAAAACTAAATGATTAGTATTTAAAAAAAACGGCCCCCTGGTGCTTAATAAAGATGGTATAAATTCAGTATTATTTATAATCAATCATATTTTAAGGCTTTTTTGTAACTGCCATTCCGTTTTAATTTTTTTATCAGAGTGAAATATTGGATACCACGGAAAAGCACAGCTCAAGATAAGAGGGAATCTGTGACTAATTCACATGCTAAGGGGAATTTGCGTCAGTGTGGTGATGGCTTGTTAAATTTGCAATTCACGAGACGCTAAGTGGTCTATTATTGGCAGCATAACTTTATACAAATGTTTTTTTTTCCTACCTGATTTATCATACGAAATCTTGACTGTAGTTCTTCTTCATTGTGGTAGAAATAAGTGGCTCTTTCATGAAATATCCTTGTACGAACATTTAAGCTTAAAATAACTAACTGGATTTCCTGAATACAGAGCTCCATAAATTAGTAATACATCGACATTCTCAATGTTCGATATCAAGACCTGCTAACTTTGATATAGTGACCAATGCTATATCATTAAAAGTAATCACTTTAAAATATCGATTTTGAATAATCTTGCCTGTCATATCCGACCCCCTTAAATCCTCCTTCGAAGTTCAAGCCGATCGATTTGAGAGTTGTTACACTTTCATCAATGCCAACTAGACATTTTGTTTTAGCATCAACTTGGTTACCAAATTTTAATTATTATTTAATATTATCGTTGAATATTTATCATTTCATTCGTCCTTGACTTGAGAAATTCAGTTGCTATTTTAAACAAATAGTAGGAGATGAGAGATCTTTCGGCTACACGAATCCTGAAGATAACCCATTAATTAAAATTTATTGGAACAATTCAAAATATTGTGGCTTCCAATTAAACGCTGAAATCCAATTCACTCTGAGCTCTCCAGGCACAAATTGTCATTTTTGGGATGAGTTAACAATTGAAAGAAAAAATAACGACTTTTAATAGACAACGTGGGGCTTTCCCACCTCCACATTCGAAATTATATACGAAATTTTATTTGCATCAACACCATCAAACCAGAAGACAGATATGTTCTCACTTAAATTGGGCGAAGCAATTCTTGCAGATTTAATTACCAACTGAAGTTGAAAATTCACGTGCTTGATTAAGAAAAACAGAACTCATTTGAAATAATAATACTTACCTCCACATGGTGCACCCTGGGCAGCGTATACTCATACTGCAAAAAAGTCTATTAACCGGCAGTTGACTTCAAATTTCCATGACCCCACTGTATGTCATATTCGACTTCTTTCACAGTACTCATCTTACCTTTTTCTCTACCTTATCTACCTTTGTCTTTGATACACTCTTCTCTTCCCCCTTCTCTTGAATTTTTTACACTTTGATGTTCCTTCCCCTCTGTGAAGACTGAAGTCAACTAAAGGGCTAATGATAACAATCAAAACGCCTGACATTTGATATAATGATAATAATACTGGTAATAATTTTTTTTGCGCATGAATAAATAAAATTTGACACGCAATCAGCCGCACCAGAAAGTAAGGCAACAGCAATATGATTTTTGGTGCATCTATAGTTCTTTTTGAATTTGTTATAAGTTATACCTAAAGAGAATTCAATTTAAAACAAAAGATACTCCTTTCAAATTGAAATAGCCAGGTCTACAAAGATGGCTTATGCACAGAAAAATAGGGAAAATTGCAATATTTAAATAGTTACTTCAAATGGCAGGCTTTATGTTAGTTAACAGTCTCCCCTTAGTTGACTTCGGGTTTTACAGAGGAGAGGAGGAACATCAAAGTGAGAAAAAGTGGAGAGGGGGGAACAGAAGAGTGATTCACAGATTTAAAGAGGAGACAGACACAAAGGTAGAGAAAAAGGTAAGATGAGTACGGCAGAAATGATGGAATATGACATACAGTGGGATGATGGTAGTTTGAAGTCAGAAGTCAACTGACCGTTTATG
>UZAE01012158.1:5208-18632 GCA_900617975.1 Rodentolepis nana
GTTGTAATGCTAGTACATTAATACATACAATTGAAAAGTGTGAACCGCGGTGACAATCCTATATTTTGGAGATGATTGCGGGAATAAGTGACTCTTCTATCCGCGCTTTCGACAAAGCCAAGGAGACTTCAAAAGACCGCCATCATCCGGAACCCGATCAGGGTATAGAAAAAAAGAAAATATGAGGTATTTACCAACTGTTTTATGATGACCAATAGTTATTGATTATTTAGTGCCCGCCACTTCTGAGGAGATTGATTTTGCCTAAGCTACCAACCTCAACAACCAATAATGAGCAGCCAATGAACAGACCAGCAAGTCCGTACAAACATGTGGTCTGGCTAAGACCTTTTCCCCCTAGAATCTTCTGACTTTTCGCACTTATTTCCAAACATGTTTCTCGACTAATCGTCCAACTTGTTAGGCCAGAAAACGCAATCTATGCTCTTTGCATTAGAAACGCAATCTGTCACTTGTACCGTTCATAGTTTCGTCACGGTTTGGTGATAGTTAAAAGGCCTAGTAGTTTTGTGGGGCTACCTGGGAAATTCATTCAGGCTCAACCCGGGTTCCACAAAACCATCTTGTCAGCACTGGGCTCTACAGATTGCCTGTATAAACTCGCTCCGAAATTTTATGCGAATTAGTATAACACCGTCTTCACCACTGGATTGGGTTCGTGCGTAAACTGGCATTTCACCACGTTACTTTGCAGTACTGAGGATAGCCTTGTTTGTAATACAAGTTATGATAATTGTATTGCGAGCTTATCTGACGCATTTTTGACATAAGTTCGCAAAATATGTAAACTATTTATTCAAAACTAATAAATCCGTGAACCTACATTATTAAGCCTGCTTATTTAAAAGAAGGCACAAAATGCCATATGAGATTGAAAAAACATAAATATAAAGTAGTTTTCCGACAAAAGCCATTGATATTGGTTTAACTCGATCGTTCTCAGAGGATATCCCCCAATATTGCTCAATGAATCACAAAATTGTATCAAGTACTCATGTCAACCGATAGAGATTGTGTATCGTTCGTACTTATGGACGCATGATTTTTGCCAATGGCATGGAGAATCAAAGGCCAACAGGATTTATAAACACGAATTCAAATGGGGTGGGATTTCTAAACTTTCTCTCCACCCCGACCCCCTCCAAACCCCTAAAATCCATTTTTGCGTATCCGATTCCGGTCAACCAACTTTGGGCAATGATTGTCGAAGTAACAACCTTCCATCAAAATGTGTGTCAGTGTGTTTACTAGCAAGTCCTACCAAATTGCCTATTGAGTTGGCAGGCTCAGATTACTTTCAGTGATTCAGTCAATATTCTTGATGCCTCAATCAAAATTACAGTTTTATTGATAACATAAAACATATTTTAAACTAAATTTTCCTGTGTAACTGGGACTCGAGATGGATGAGAAGGAGATAAACAAATTGTGAATTATCAAATATAGTAATCCAAAGTGTTTCCAATTGCAATATCTGTGATTGTTTTCATTCTTCGGTTGATTCAAAAAGGAACTATTGATGCAGACAAATTGCTAACCAAAAATGAAATGCTTAATAAAAAATATATTAAAATCGACCGAAAGCCAATTTTCACAGTTGTGAATACATTAACACATTTATTGTTGTGAAATTGCAGAAAGTTAAACGCGCTATGAAGTCGAAAAGTTCCTATCACAAGGAAGCAGTCCTTAGTTTTGTCTTCGAAATTTAAACATTTAGCTGTCAGCATTTAGGTATGGTTCGAAGAGTATAAAGACTTTCCATCCTGTCAGTAGGCCCTAAATGAATGATGGTGCGTAATTTCGCATTTCATAAAGATATGACAATAAAATGATAAGCTTTTAGCTAGGTATAACTTATTCGTCTTATATGTGATCCTGAATTTAGTGAATAGTTTATGCCAATTTTCATTATATCCATAATAAGGAAAAACACTCCAAGTGACAATATGACATATCAAAAATGCCGCTTTATGACCAAAAACTCCACAAGGTGAAAAGTGATTAAATTATAACGGCAAACATTTTCCCATAGGGTAATTAAAAATCAAATCATAAGTTCTACTCGCAGTTCCTGGCATAGTGCTAGTAATACAGGCTTTACATCTATAATACAATATGAATTTGAGATATAAAATAGAATACGTCTAGTTTGATTAAAAATCGGTATTTATAACAGAAATCGAAGAGCTTATTGTTAAATATCTATAGATCTAGTAGTTACCAAAAAAAGTCAAATATGCATTTTGTAGATTGATATCTTAAGATTTATTTTTAATATTTAACTCAATTTAAAAACACCATTCCCAAGTACTAAATACTGACATTTCTCAGGTTTATTCAAATAATAATCCATTCGCAATAACAAAAAAGGAGAAAAATATTGACTGAAAATAAAAAATTAAATAGAACAATTGCTTACTTACTAGTAATTTGAAAGAATAAATGCAGAATAATAAGAAGTACTTGTTATACTTAGCCAAATTTACACATTTGACCTTTATTTTGTTTATGAGCTGAATTTGGACGGTTCATAAAATGACAAATTCTATCTGATGGGATTTGAGATATTTAATCGAATTTTGCGCTTATGGCGACTATCGTTCCTATTTGCCATAATTCTCACACTGCTTGAAAACTTATTTTACTTAATTAGCTTTGCTTGTTCTTATTGGATTGTTTCAATCAAGAATGAAAATGCTGGATTCGTACGTTTAGGACTGTGGGAGGTTTGTTTTAACAATTTTATCTTCGCCGACGACTACATCTCCAAAGCATATAATGGTTGCTGGTATGTTTTTAGACAGGAATTTAAGTATATTCGTTATTGGATAAATCCGCGTAAGTAAGAGATTTGTTTTACGATTGTCATTTAGCATGGTTCATAATTGTTCAAGTATTATCTATTGTTTGCATAATTTTAAATCTTGGAAGCTTGTTATTAATTCTTCAAAATGCTGCTGGAATTGAAACCAAATTTTGCAAACTTTCTAATACCCCGATAATATTTCTTCAATCCGTTGTTGGTAATAAATTCTTTCGTTTATTACATTGTTTTTAGTTGCCTGCTTGACAAGTATTACCATAACAATGAGCTTAATGTCTAAAGACCGAATGTGGTTGCCATTTTCCGATCGAAATAGAGTGGGCTGGGGTGTTGGCCTAGCTTCTACAGCAGGAATCCTAACTTGCTTAAGTATCATATGCCTCTTTGTGGATCAAATGGCTCATTACAGCGAGCAGATTTATCGCAAGCTTCTTGAAGAACGAGGAGTACTAGCTGTTCAATCTCTACCTCCAGATTTGACCTCCGGTTATGACAACTTTCCGCCTCCTACAATACCCACTGCAGGCGCCCCATTACAATCGAATTTAGATGGTGTTCCATCCCTCTTTATGACCGGATCTCTTCCATCCGTTGTTGATAGCAGAGATGGTGACGGTGGACCTGCAGCAAAGCTTCAGTCCATTTTGGGCGGCGCAAAGAGCGCTCGGTTGAGCAAGTACGGTGAGATGCGTTCTGCCATACCTGGAATGCCAGTTCAGGCGGAAAAAGCCACGACATCGGGTGCTCTGGCATCGGCGAAATTGCGAGAGAACTTAAAGCAGGGTAGAATAGTTGAACAACCCCACCCACCTCTTCCTACCACATCGATGCAATCTCTTGGTAGACCCACCACAAGTGGCTCGGTGCATTCGCTGACTTTGTCTGGATTGAGTGGACAACAGGAGAAACAGGTCATTGTTTACGGCACCTCACAAGGCAACATCCTCAAAGACTCAGCTGTGTGATTTTCTTTAACTTACTATTATTATATTGGTGCTCAAAGTACCAACCGCTTGTGTTAATATTTTCTAAAAGACTTCTATTTCGAACACAATTTTTAAATTTATTGTTGGAAATATTTGAAATCTAGCCGGTTACATCTGGAGGCATTGGGAGATCAGAGGAAACGTTCCGTTCAAGTCAACGTTACAGTGTGGAAGGAACTCCTAGCTTCGCGGTTACACAACAGACTATAACGATTGACTGGCTGTTTAATTGCCTTCTTAAAGCTAAACATCCATTAAGAAAGTGTGTAGGAATCAGCAGCTTTCAAAATATCTCGAGAACTCGAAATCACCAATTTAGACCCTCTATGAATAATACGTTTCAATTAGTGAATGACCTACGACCGAGTTCTCAATTATTAGTAGATTCCACATAATTGAGCAGAGCAAATATTTTTGTTTTGCTCAACGAGTAACAACAATAGCGAGGCAGTAGGAAAGGAGATTGACGCCTTGAAACTCCATTCACCTCTTGACACCTGTCTTCCCACCATAAAATGTCAGTTCATGAGAAAAAACGAAAAAACCCAACCGCTCGAATAAGCAGATGCAAAGGAATAGAGGGAAAGATTTGATCTATATGGGAATGACTCATTTTTGTTAATCAGTCTTCTGAAGAGGTTTCCATTGCACCTGTCATCAAGTCTTAGAAATGCGGGATATTAACCACCATCGTCACTAGCAAGGGACAAGAAAACCAGAAATTGGACACGGGGAGTCGTTGTTGATCCTACTGATGATGGAACTGTGGATTCATTGATAACGTGTGAAAACTTGCCCACATTTGACAGTTTCAGACTTCTCAGCTTTCACCCTATTTCTTTTAGGGCTTCATGCATAGACAATATTATCTTTAGCAAACTGTGGTGTGCGATAGACTTACTTCCACGTGGTGCACCCTGGGCAACGTAAACTCATACGGCAAAAAGTCTACAAACCGGTAGTTGGCTTCTGACTTCAAACTACCCTCACCCCCAATGTATGTCATATTCGACCCCTTCCACAGTACTCATCTTAACTTTTCTCTGCCTTTGTGACTGTTTCTTTTACATCGGTGAATCACTCTTCTGTTCCCCCTCTCGAATATTTCTCACTTTAATGTCCCCCCCTGTGAATCAACTTTTTCTCACTTTAATGTCCCCCCCCCCTCTGTGAAGCCCAAAGTCAGCTAAATGGCTAATGATAACTATCAAAACGCCCTTCGGAAAAAATCCACCTGCGTTCTTAACTAATTTGCCCAAGCCATGTGCTTATAAGCAGTAATTTCAAGGTCATCCTGGCAACTGATCATTCAGGTGAGCTTTAGAAGAACCGAATCAACCCAAATTCCCCAAAACGGCCTACGACACTTTATGTTGAGGCACATTTTCCAAGCAACGGCATGAAAACCAGTTTTTCAACAATATAGAGCTCTGCAAACACACTTTACTAGTCAATGACTAGCAGAAAACAGAAAAATTGCCGATGACTCGTGGCAGAACGAGAGGAAACCAAATAGTTCATCGAGTTTTGAATCCAGGAAGATGATGCCAACACAACCTATGCCATTCAACAGATGCACCGTCTGTAACAACCTCGTTTTTTTTATGCTCACGTTAATTAACACGCTCTGCAAATACACAGAAATTATAGAATCCAACCTAACCAATTCATCGGAGGGAGTTTCCTGAATTGAAATCGATACATGTAAATTAGGATCCCAATCGTATGTGCAGTAGGATCGAATTTGATCACCACTTCACTAAACCAGCAATGAAAACAATAGCGTATGTAAAAATAGCGCACATAATTGCAATGGAAATTGAGTAAATACCAAAAGTAAATATATAACCACATTTACTCATTACTTAGGAACAAGTACGAAGGCAAAAATAGGACAGATTCCCTTTGGCATACGTTGTTGCTCATCTAACAGAACCTTAAGACCTGCCAACTCAAAGATCTCCAGCAGTTCTTTATGTGTTCGCATAAAACTGCTATCAGTCTCATCGAAATTTGGCGAATCGGATAAGATCACGTTATCTTTGAGCACAATTATGGATCTGCGAGAATGCTTCGAGCAAGGTGGTCTCAATCCTATTACGCATCGACGGAAGAAGTCGATTGTGGCCGGAATGGTCAAGTGGCCAATCACCCATTGAACCCAAATGACATCATAACGACCTTCGGGGGGTGTAAAATCTTGTAGGCCAATACAAAACCGATTTCCAATTCTTTTCTCATTCTCCTCACCGAGGTATTCTTTAGAGGCGTCAAGGAATTTCTGCGACACTTCCACCATGTCAACAGTTTTGAAGTGTGGAAGAAGGAAGAATTTTGTAATTCGGCCAATTCCAGCACCACAGTCGAGTGCCACGTCCATGCGAGTGGGTCCGAATCGACTGAGAATAGATTCAGAACTTTCAATATCCGGTTTGTGGGTATGTGTCAAACCTCCTAACATTCCAGCAACAGTGGGCTCTACGTTATCCCAGTACTCTTCAGCCTTGGAGTAGAAATCTGGTGGAACATTTTCTTCTTCTACAAGAGCCTTCTTATCCTTTTTACGCCCAAATGATGCCTGAAAAAATTGATGAGATTAATGGTGATTATCTTCATTAACTTCCAAAAGTGAGAAGACAAGGGGAAATTGAGCAGAACAGGTATTTATTTCACATCAATATCTCCAAATAACACGTACAAATACACATTAAGTGGAAATATCGTTACAGGATTGTAGGTGTTATATGTAAATTCGTATATGGAGGAATCATGTGGCAAGCTGAAACCACCGAATTAGGCTCGACGTTGTGTGAATGAGGGACTTGAACCTGAGAAAGGGGCGCATTTTTTTCATTTTATAAAATATGCTACTTTTATTATATATAAGTAGATAAAACACGACGCTTACCGAAAAGAGGAGCGGGAGGAGTCTGTGGGGAGGTAGCAAGACCTCCAAATGTTGGTCCTCCGGAGGTACTGCCAAGTCTGAAAAGATTACAAATTCGATTAAATATACTCTTTCACAATAGAAAAAATTAAAACGTTAAAGACACTTTTAGGCACCAGTTATCCAATCCCCTGTCATGGAATCTTGATAGCAAGATAAGCTCGAAGCCTACAAACACATTTGTTAGACGTTGCAATATTTGCCAGATGCTGAACCCGTGATCTAAGAGGTCTCAGATCGGAGGGATAGTGAGTGCAGACGGGAATAAAAATCACCCAGTAATTTTTATGAGTTACATTGCATTCGAATACTTGTTGCTGGTAAAAGACAGCTCAAGGCACAATAAGGAGAGTGCTGCCTGAAGGTGAAGAGAAGTATATCAGCCCCCCAACTTCAACAGGATCTAATGAGTCCTGTTAACAGTTCAGGCAGTTTTCACACTAGGAGATAACTTTATTGAAATTGCAAATTGTGGACAAGAAGGTAGGGGGGGGGGGGGGGGGGGGAGGGGATAGAATCAAGTGGAGCGAAAATTCGCAAATGTCAATTTGGCCTAACACGCTTAACCTTGAGCAATTGAAAATGTACGCCTACGTAAGAAGTCAGACAATAAAAGAACCGATTTGCCAAATTCTATTATGCTGGTGTAATGTATTTGATTCAGCCTGGAAAACCACACAATGGGGAATTTCTCAACGGACAAATTGGCATCAATCACATTTCAAACTGACGGGAACTCAACACAGATGCCTAATTGGTGTTCCAATGCGAGCGAGAAGCAAAAGCACTTCCCGATCTTTGCAGTGGCACACGCTCGCCAACAAGCATAGTTGAAAATGGAGAGAGAGAGCTCTTAGATTATGGTAAAGTTGCTTTGTTGATGGATTAATAGAAGAGCGTGAAAGTAGAATATCGGCTTAAACTCACGAAGCGAAAAGACCTCCAGCCCCGGCTGTCGTGGTCGCAGACCCAGACTGACTCATACCAGCCCCGGCTGCCCCGACTAAAGCAGCGCCCGTGCCAAAAACCGCAGGTGCTCCGAAGCTCGGCGCGGCGCCAAACAGACTCCCCGTTGTAGTGTTTCCAGAGGACCCAAACAGCCCCCCACCAGCGTTTGAAGAGAAAAGACCACCGCCACTACTAATGGAGGTTGGACTAGAAGCCTGGTTGGGGCTAGCTCCAAAAGCAGGTGCTGCGCCAAATAGAGAACCTCCAGTCGATCCTGCTGTAGTACCAAAAAGACCTCCTCCTCCACCGACGCTACCAGAGGAACTGCCTCCACCGAAAAGACTCCCACCACTTCCTCCTGTAGGATTCGTGGCTGCAGGGGAGCTGCCAAATAAACCTCCACCACTACCGGCAGTCGAGACAGCGCCTAGCGTTGGAGTACCAAAAAGACCGACTGGTTTGTTCGTCGTGCTGTCGGTAGCGCTCGAGGAGAAACCAAACAGACCTTGTGTTTGACCTGAGAAGATAATAGAATGACAATCTTGAGCACAGCGAATTCTGGAACTTCTTTCTCTACCCCTATATCAAGTTCATGTTAACACGGAATTTGAACTAATCTAAGCAGAACTCAAGCTCACTTGCAGCATCCTGTAAGTTTCTTCGCTGTTAAAGCCCAAAAGTGTCCAAACAATGCAATTCATTTCTCACTCTAGTATTGAATACTACACATTCCTATCAAAATTGTCATCCACTGTAGAAGAAATAAAAGAGGCAGTAACATACCAGTTGAAGGTGAGGCAGGTTTCGCAAAGATACTAGACGACGAACCACTATTGGTTGTTGGAGTTGACCCAAGACCGAAGTTGGACATGGCAAAAAGGCTGCAATAACAACAGTGTCAGCATTAAGTGAAGGTGTAAAGAACATAAGCTAACGACACCCGAAAACCCACTTGGTGACGTTTGAGGTTGAATGCAGTGCTACAGAAGACGTTGTAGTAGCAGATGGCGTTGAACATGAGCCGAACAGACCTCCTGATATAGGCGTTGCAGTGCCATCTGCAGGCTTCGGGCTACCGAAAAGTCCCCCAGAAGAGGCGGTATTTGATGCACTCCCTGAAAGACGAGAAAGAAAATGAAAAATATGGCAAAAACCATTGCACTTTAAAATGCAAGCAGCACCAATTCTGACCGTAAAGCTACCAAACAAATTAAACCACAGCAAACCCCCCCCCCCCCCTTCTTCTTAAGGTGAGCTCCAAGGTACCTCCTTCCAAGAAGAGGAAGTTAAAGTTAGATTTGATCTCCTGAGTCTTGAATATTCGTAGAGCAATGTGTGTAATCTCGAAAAGGAGGCATGATGAGAAGAGCTGTTAAATTTTGAGCTCTGTGACTCCGCGACAGTAAGGATGACCAGTGCGAAGTCAAAATATGACAACCCCCCCCCCCGGGTTAAAATCTATTTTCCCACAGATTATGAGCAGTCACTAAAGAGTAAATTAAGTACTGGTAAAGGGATAGTCATTTTCCTTTCAAATTCAGCCTATACCTCGACCACTGAAATTAAATCTCGAAAACAAAACATGAGCATTGAAATTAGTTAAAGAAAGAGAAAACCACCCATTTGATCAATCGAATAAATATTTCAATATATATATATATTCTAAAAAACATCGATGACCCAGTTCTGCAGCGACGTTCTTACTCATCAACATGCCTTCGATGTTTACTAATTCCGCATTTTATTCTCAGTAGTTTCAGTTATGTTGGCCTACCTCCAACTGCTGGCATTTCATTTTAAACTCAAGGAAACATGTTGTCCTATAATGCTGACTAATCCCACCTACCTCTCCTCATGAAATAACCGATGAATGAATGCTGAATCTTTGAAAGTATGACCTAAAAAAATGCTCGAATATCTCCCCCCCCCCCATTCCCCCACCTTCTTGGAGTTGCTTGCTCTACTCCTTATTATAACGCTTTTCCATGAGATTGGAGGAAAAAACAAAAAAAATAGTCAACAGACAACCAATCGGAGATGAGATTTACCAAAGAGGCCCTGGGATTGGGTAGTTTGTGGAGACTGAACTTGGCCTGAAAAGTGCAGAGTACAAATCATTATTGAGAGCCAATAAAGAGACAAAAATGATTTAAAGAGAAGAAGAAGAAGAACGCCTTGCCGAAAAGACCACCGCTAGTTGTACCTCCACCGGTGTTGGTCGACGATTGGCCTGCAACAATTAATTGACGACAATTAGCCACCTTAATATCAATAAACCGAAGAGAAAATTACTCTTTCCCATACAGAATAATCCACCACTTGACGACTGAGCACTTGACTGGCCAAATAAGCCACCACCAGTTGATTGGCCTAAAATTTGCGAGGTGAGAATAATGAAAATAAGAGTCATTATAAAATTGAAAGAAATCATCAAGAAAACCAACCGAATAAACCCCCTGTGGCAGAAGTTGCAACAGTGGGAGATTGGCCTAAAAAGAGGAGAGAAAAGAGAGATGATTATATGAAAAGGGAGTTGGAGAAGTAGTATTCAGGAGACTTCTTTTATACCGAATAGTCCACCACCAGAAGGAGGACTAGCAGGAGTCAGCGATGATTGATCTAAAGGGGAGGGGGGGGGGGGGGGGGGGGGGGGTAATTATTAGGAAACGTCATTTTCTAGCAACACTGATTATCAGTAAGCAAAGAAGTAGTGGCTTTAAAATTTACTAAAGAGACCTCCTGTTGCTTGAGTGTTGGCTGTAGATGATCCTAAAAGAGAAGGAGAGAAGACAATTACCAGAAAGGTATAATTACTATGAAACACATTAAAAAATAATACCAAACAAGCCAAAGGACTGAGGAGGTGGTTGACCTAAAATGAGCAAAAAAATCAATAATTGAAAATAAATTAACACCTAACGAATAAGAAGAAAAAGAAGTTGCAATCATTTACCAAAAAGAGAGCCTGTTTGTTGAGTAGCTGAGGCCTGGCCTTGAAAAGTATTTAAAAAAATAGAAAATAGGAAGACTAAATGCTTTGAAAGTGCAAATACACAAAGCAACGATTAAATGATAACTAATCAAAAGCTTGTCATTTGCAGCAATTAAATTCACAAAGCTGGTGAACCTCCAACCAACACTCACCGAACAATCCCCCGGACTGTGAAGGATTTGGAGCAGCCGGCGACGACTGACCGAATAAACCGCCAGACTGTGAAACTGGCGCAGTGGATGATTGGCCTACATTGCACACACATCAGATTTATAGTTATTGGTTAGACCGCAAAGAACAGAGCTAAATATATGTGACACCAAACGCACCGAATAGGCCTTTTGAAGTAGATGTTTGTCCTAAACAAAATTTAAACCAAATCAGATAACTACTTAATCGAATCAGTAGGCATCATTAATCGGAAATATGGAAGAAGATATCAATTGAAGGTAGAAAATGATTTTACCAAATAAGCTGCCAGAAGCTGCTGTAGTTGTGGTCGTAGCAGTTGGTTGTCCTAGAAGAGAGAGAAAGAGTCTCAAATGGTGCGCGTAAAGCGAAATATTCCAACTCGAACAACCTTCTAGAGTGTGTGACGTGACTTATAAGTCTGAAGTAAAACAACTTAGAATCTTCAGTGAAACGCATGTATCCGAGTTTTCATGGAGGTAAGTGTGAGAGCAAATAATATTAATCTAAACAGGCTCAAGTAATTTAAGTTGGCAGCGAATTTGGCGCGGGAAGCAACTCTCCTTAATCAATTAACTTGAGATGAACATGCATGGAAACAGTGAAGAATCGTAAGTTTGAATACAATTAAGGATTTATGAATTCTACTCGTGAATGAGAGCTGCATATTGTGTCTCTTGGCCAAAGCAAGCAAACGCAGGAACACAGAGTGCCCTAATCACAAGTGCAGAAGTGTGTTTGAGCAAAGAGAAGAGTCGAGCTGTTGGGGACCCAAATGAGAACTAAAACCGAAGCGTCCAAGAGTGGGATGAGAGAGGAAAAGGAAGAAACAGATTTCCGACAATCGTATGTGTCTGTATGTTTGCACACGGGGGGGGGGGGGGGGGGGGGGGGAAAGGGCGAACGNCCGGGGGGGGGGGGGGGGGGGAGGGGGAAAGGTCGAACGAGTCAGTTGGGCAAACACCCCAAGGAAAATAAGTACAAATGCACCATTAAGTGAGGAACGGACAGTAAAAGAAAAAAATGGGAATAGACGAGATCACGTCAAGAGACGTGGGACCTGGAGACATAAAGACATCAATGCAATTCCATTGACAAAAAGCTACGAATTATCATAGGGAATGTGGTGTCAACAAGGCCAAATTTTGGAATGTGCAATCATTCCATAGCGTTATTCAAAAGATACTTAATGAAGGCTCTATATTATGATAGGCTACCTTCCAGCTTCTACTTCTAGTGCTGCAATAATTACATAGACCCCCCCTCCCCGCTTCCCACCTCATCGCAAATAACTCAAAATGAGCAAATAGACGGGGCTATTAAAAAACACTGAAGCCTACCAAAAAGTCCGCTTGGAGAACTGACGGCAGTCGTGGTCGGAGATTGGCCTAAATTAAAGAGTGATACAAAACATTTGCAAACCGCCCAAATAGGAAAAAACGCGATCGATCGATTGATTGATCAAATTCACTTACCAAAGAGACCACTGGGCGGAGCGGCAGGTTTGTCGAAAAGATTGCCAGAGACAGATATTCCAGATTGACCTTTACAAAATGGGAATGGATTCGAACTTGATTAATCCTTAGAAATTTCCAATGAAAGATACCAGAAAACCCCAAATAGACTGAATACTAATGCACAGTCACATCGGACATTTTAACAGACCGCCAAATTCATGATCTAACTAAACGGAAGGCATTTTAAACACGTTCCTACTACACCACTTATACTGGTAATAAGAGTGTGCACCAATTTGCAGTGCTTCCATTATCTCTATGGTTTGACAGACGTGGCCGTTGGCCAATGCGTCATCAGTCTTTATTCGTGAGCGGTAAACTCCTCCGCCCCCTGTTACATGTTCGTACACGGCAAGGCAGGTATTCAACAAATCCCCTTTATCCTACGCTGATTTGAAAATGTTGAAGAAGAGGATAAGAATTGATTACAAGAAATTCAACTTCTACCACGAATGGGCCATTAGAGAATAGTGATGACGTGCAATATGAACCAGCCCTCACTAAGATGCAACGGTCACCAATACATCTGCACAACTTCAACCACCATCACCAAACATCAGGTCACATTGATCATAGATCGCAACATAACACGGCTACTGGAAGACCTCATGGGTGTCATTAAAGATAAGAAAATGACTCGAAACGTGAATAAAATTGTCCAAATGTCTAATGGGAACTCTAAAGATTTGTCTTCCTCTCATGGGATAATCGGATCGATTGAATTCCCGCCCCCCCCCCCCCCCCCTGTCGCACCTTTACAAGGTAGATCACCTACGAAGAAGTCGTCATTGCAATCGTCGACTACCCAGGTGGATAATCATTTATGACACATTAGCGCTTATTTTAGCAAATGAATTTTACTATGAGTCTTTACTTTTTTGAGCCTATGCAGGTGAAGCTTTAACAAAGTGCAACTGAGGGGTTATAAAAGAGACATTTCAATTGAAAGCTGTACATCCAACACCAAAGGTCAAGTATATCTTCGCTAAAGTTAAAA
>UZAE01012158.1:19114-40965 GCA_900617975.1 Rodentolepis nana
ACACACACACACACAGGAGTCAGACACAATGTCCACTTCGTTGAGACTTCGAAAATGATGTGTTTGCGTAAAAATATCAACAGTGCATTAATCACATCGAGCATCACCACCACACAAAAAGACAATTATTTAAACTGAGCATTTTCTATCCAAAAAAACTTTAGATGCATAATTGAAAATCTGGCTACTTTCTAAAGGGTATCCATTTCATTGCACTTTTCGAATGGGATGTTTTCAATCTGCTTTGAAAGAAGTTCCATTTAAGATGACAACGTTTCGGCTTATGAGTAAATTGACAGTAATTTAACAAAAAAATGTTGAGATTTGATCAGCAATGGATAAGGGAGAAAAAGAACGATCAACGTATTCCATTAAATTTACATCCAAATTAACCGCAAACCCGAGAGAGACGATAATCAACCGAGACTTGGAGTGATCGGATTGGGGAGAGTTAGAAAGCAATAGCTCAAATATAAGCCAAAGAATGCGCCCTTGACACACATTTCCTTCCGTAACCACTCCCCGAAAATGATCCCAGAAAGGGGGCAACCACAAATTTTGACAAAGCAAACCCCAAACCCCGCCACTTTCTAAATTGCGGTAAATTCGGATGATGATTTATAGGCTGCCCGAGTTGAGGACGACAATCCTTAACGCTAGCATTGCCTATTGCCCTTGACTATCCAGAGTTTAGATTGCCTACAACCACAAACCACTTTAAGGAATGCCAAAATATCTACAAAAAGAGATTCACCAAATAAGGGCGTTGGTTGAGAAGTTGCAGGAACCGTCGAAGGTGCGGCACCTCCTAAAAGTGCCAAAAAGACCATATTAAGTACGAAAGCAGTGCGAGAACAAGAGGCAAATTTTAAAAGACATTATTACAGACAAAAAGTGCTTATTTTCAATTCAAACGCTCGCACAAATAGACAGAGTGGCTTAGTGAGAATACATAGAAACAGAATTGTGTGTGTGTGTGTATTCACCATTTAAATAAAATGTAATTAAATAGGACATAGGATAGACGCGTTCCATATCACAAAAAGCAGATACCCCTCGAATATATGGTTTCATGCGCATAGACTGCCCGTAACTACTACTCTACAATTGGTGTGTGCAGCCAGCGCATTAAAAGTGAGACTGAAGATGGTTGGTGGAGGTTATTGCAATTTTGAAATGACCAACTCACCAAACAATGACGCCGTCTTAGAGCTGGTACTCGCAGTTGAGGAAACAGCAGCAGCAGTCGTAGTTGAAGTGGCGGCTGTTGTGGTCCCTAGACGATAAACACCGATTAAGTGTAATTGAGACTGCCCTCTAACATGTCAATTCTCCATCCACGAGGAGTTTGAAAACTCACCAAGGGCTGAAATCGGCTGCGCAGTAGAGGGCGGCGATGTGGTCGCAATAGGAGTTCCCACACCTTGGAGATTAGCAAGTTTTAGTAATAACTCAACACGTGCTACTTTAATTAATCCAAGTAGTGGTTGAAGCCTTACCAAATGGAGGTTTTGCTGGTTCACTAGTTGCTGAAGGCGGTTGCGTGCCTACAATGAGCAAAAATCGATTAATTCAATAAAACTGCTGAACCCTAATTAACGGCACAAGTACGCACCAAACAGGAGCTTAGGAGCCTCACTGGCAAGTGATGATACAGGCGATGTGCCTTTACAAAATAAATGAGATTTTATTATTAATTCAATCAAAGGGCATAATTAAGTACGTTACATCAAACAAAAATATTTATTACTAACCGAATACTACAGACTTGGTTGGTTCATTAACTGATGGTGTCGTTAGTGTACCTTCATTTATTTGGAAACAAATGCAAGGATTGATGATATATAAAGAAAGAGAAATTTATGAGCAATAAAGCTCAAATATTTTCAGACTCAAAAGCTAACCGAATAAGCTCTTTGCTGGTGCAGTAGTTGACTTTGCGTTAGAAGACATGCCTAAAAAGCAGTGGATCCTACTTAGACACTTAGGAGTAGTAGAAGAGCAATAAAGATCGCAAATAACTAACTGTGAGGGCTCTGTCCCGATTCGCTGGCGGACATTGATGCTGTCGTCGTCGTCGTCGTCGCCGTGGCTGTGGCTTAAGTTCATAAAAAATGGTAGTGTTAAGTTGGAAATTCATCTACTCAAAATGATTTAAGTAGGGATTGAGCGAAAAGCACACACAAGAAAAGGCACATACGGGAGGGCAATTTCGAAGGATCAGCTGAACGAGCCGTGGATTGAGTCCCTTAACATTGACAAAGAGAGCGTTTACGGTGGGGAACACTTATTGTATGGTATAAATTAGAGATAATTTACCAAAAATGCTTTTAGCTTGTTCGCTTCCAGTAGACGTTGATCCTATAATAATAGGTGGCAATGCATTCAAAGGTTTGATCGACAATAAAAAGATAATTTATTTAAAAATAATCGATAAATGACAAACCAAAGAGATTTGTACTGGGTTCGCTGGTAGACGAAGGTGGGGAAGTACCTAAAAACCGAAAATAAGGGCAAAATAGCACGACAAGTTCACCCATCTTGTAATAGATGCGACGTCTATATTAAAACTACCAATTCGACATCTACCGGGTTTGTCTGAAGTTGACCCAACAACAATAGAACCTAAAGCATCACACGTAAAGGCTGATTTTTCTCACTTATAAGGCTAAACAGGTGCTACTGAAATTGATTTAAGTAAAAGTACAGTAGTGGAGGATAACTTATCAGCGTTAGTTACCGCACCTAAAGAAACCTGTATGGTTGAGACTCTGCAAAACCAAGCCTAAACTGGTAACAAGTGTTGCCAAGCTTAATTATCGAAATACCAATAAGCAAGTTCGAAAGGGAAAGACACCGATTTAGGATGATTTACTTCCCGTTTAGAATCCAATATTTTGTGTTCAGGAAGAGCGAAGCATCCAAGTAGCACACTCATACAAAATCAACTAAAGAAATAGAAGGTCAAAAACACTATTGAATTGAGAACTTTGAAAGAAGTGTATCATCCTCCACATTCACCAAGAATGATATGTCGTCAAATATATTATGAAGGCCAGAACTTGAATTTAGACTTGAATATATATATATATATATATATATATATATATATATATATATATATATATATATATATATATATATATATATATATATATATATAACAAAAGTTCATAAAACTTAATACTTACCGAAAGAATTAGGGGCTGCGATTGGTGAAGATGAAACCAGAGAGCCGAACAAATTGCCACTGGGAGGTTTAACAGCTGCTAGGAGGGTATGGAATTAACAAATGTGTAAAAACTTTCAAACAGGAATGTCTACTTAATTAAAAGAGTAGAAATAATATTCGCAGATCGCAAACCTTGAGCGATTGATTGGGATTGAACTGCTGTGGGGGGAGTTGGCTCCTCAACACTTGGCAAGGAATGAACTAAAAAGAAAAACGAAGAAAATGAACACAGTGCATCATCATCAAAAGTAGAGCATGCAAGCAACTGGCATCGATTAGCAAACACTAACGCCGGGGAGAAAGAGGTTTAAAGTTGTCAACACCAGAATTACCCTTGGGAGCACCAAAAACTTTCGTGGTGGGAGCCGCTGCGCAAGACAAACAACAAAAAAATTAAACAAAACTGAATAAGTCTTTCAAATCCAAGGTCAAAGAAGGCGAGAAAGCGCAACTCACGAATAGTAGTTGCTCGAGTAGGAGAGGTGAGAGTCATCGACGCGGAGGGGACGAACATGGACGACCTCGTAGACACTGGAGTCCCTGAATAAAAAGGGGAAAAATAGTGTTAAGTTGAAAGTAGAAAAGAAAGAAAATAGAAGTTGATTACCTGGAGAAGTGGTGTCAACTGGGACAGCGGCAGAGGGAACAGGAGTGTCTAAAAAGGAAGGTGCATCATATGAGGGGAAACGACTTCTAATAATACCCTTGAAAATTTAAAAACACGTCCCAATGCAAAATGTTTAATTCAAATCGTTTAATCATATCTCATCTACAGGCATTAAAAGCTCACACACACAGTCTGTGAACGGCTGAGACCACAGATTAGGATTCTAAAATAATTTTAATTTGGGTTCATATCACCGAAGGAAGGTCAAAAGTCTCCTCGCGACACAAAGGACGAAGATTAAACTTATGGGAGAATGGGCACGAAGAGGTCGAAAGAGGCAATTGAAACCCATTTCAAACAAAAGTGAATACATCTAAATCTGCACAAATGGAGAGTAGGCCAATGTGGCCTCATCCCACATGGTCCACAAAGTTTAATTCCCTTTCGCATTGATGAAATATAATCTCAAGTGAAATTGAGAAATGAGGTGGAATTGAGATAGGAAAGCACAAATGAACCAGGCACAACGACCTCAAAATTACCTTCAAACAGGCAGATCATGTACTCGGTACAACGGGCGCATGTGTCACATAAATAAAGTGATGAAAGGATAGCTGTGAAGGAACACCCACTTTCCGAGCACAAAGAGTAAGATAAGTCTGAGTGAACTTCACAGTGAAAATTAACAGACTTGATGTCAAAATCAGGGTTCTATGGAGTTATTGATTCATACTTCTATCGCCTCAATACTTCAACTTGAAGGTGAACTTGTGGGACACGTTATCCCATTATCGCGCGGCGTTAATAATACGTGTGGCCGTATAACTTTCCGCGCAAACGACAATAATACAAGTAACCAATCAGAAGCCGCCAAGTGTTTATAACTAAGTAGCCAAGCTGAATACAACTAAACTGTTTGTAAACACACTTTTCTTGTCATTATGTGACTGAATATACGTGTTCCGTATTATATATCTGTTTCCCCTATAGCTGGGCTATAGCTTAGCTAGTTCTGGGAGTCTAGGTAGATGTTGGAGATTCTGTCACACAGAGATTTCTGAGTAGTCAGGCTTTATAAAAGTAGCAAACCGCTACAAACTCACTGTTTCAACATAATGGGATGAGTCATAGAGATGGAACTCCATAATGCAGAGTTCCAAAGTTGTTTGCCTTATACAGAAGGCTTGCAATTAATTAAATACTGATAAAAGACGAATAACTTACAAGCAGAACTTGCGGTGGGAGCTGTGGATTCCAAGTTCGGTTCTAGAGTTAAAATAAAATGGGTTGAAAGTGACGATTAAATAGGGTAAAATATGCCAGCAAATTTTACCACTGTTGGGTTGCGCCTTCACTGCGGTCGTAGGAAGAGGAGGGGTTGACGGGAGGGCAGAATCATCAGCTGACATGGAAAAGTTGAGCAAAGGAGGCCTGGTAGATGTCATTCCACTAGTCAGAGTAACTGGAGGTACTAAAGACAAGGCACGCTTATATTCGGTTACCATTTCTATATAAACAATAAAAAGCATTCAATAGTGCGTCACAAACCCGATTCAGCTGAAGCTAGTAGCTTCGAGATCTCCTGGTTCTTCTGTTTCCCAAGTGAATCTGTGGAAAGGAAAACGAAATCCACAACTAGCAATAAGGTCGAAAAGAAGAAGCGTGTCAATATGGAACAACTTAAAGGATCGAGACAATTACAACTGAGCCTTATACCTCAAATGGCCAATTGAAGAACAATTGCAGCACTCTACTATTTCGATTGAAAAGATTAAAAGCCCTATGTGAGAGGTCAAACACGCACGAAATAAAGTCCATCGTATATCCAGGAAGTGTGTCGATCGAATCAAAGGTTTCAGGAATAATATCCCCCTTTATTTAATCACATAGCAAAAGAGGTACAACCGGTTCAGATAGGGTGAAATAATTAGCATTTTAAGAGAAGAGAATCAATAAGAAATAATTACTTAATTAAAGACACGAAAACGTCCTTTAAGAGGTCTGAGAATTTTGGCTTCCATTGTTAAAACTGCGTCTGCTCAAAAATATATGGGGAAGTTTTGTGGGAAGGAGTCCGGATCAATAAATCGTTGTCTCATGACATGGGCTCAGTTATACAGGATGAAACCAATACATTGTAAACCACCACCCGGAGACATCGACAACAAGACATGATAAGTCGCACCGTGCGGTTCCAGTTGACAAAAAAAGAGGACTTACTGAGCTGCTTCGATGCAGATGAGGTTGACTTATTGGCAGCCGGTGATGATGCTAGTACTGAGACACTTTTGTCCCCTGACTTATTCATGGAGGGCGCCTTCGGAGTTGACTGAACTGGAGTCTTCGTTTCTGCCTCCCCCATCAGACGTATCGACGCGAGAACATCAGAAATAGTCGATGAAGCCTTAACAACAGGAATCCGTTGGTCAGTTATCGGGTTGGTTTTCTTTTTCGTCTCCTTACCCTTGGATTTGACGTCTCCAAAACAGAGTAGGCGATAAAGCATAGCATCGCGTTGTTCCCTATCTAAAGAAATCGCAGATCCACCGAGAGAAAGTTGAGAGGTATTACTAGGTTTGTTGGAAGACGAATCGTTTAGAGATATTCCCGCCATTCTAGATATTAGTTCAAGACGAGAGCGTTCGTGTTTAATAAGACGTGCATTGGTGGCAACAGTCGCTTGAATCTTATCCAAAGCACTGTTAAGGGAAATCGGCCAATAAGATAAACGGACAGAGCTACTTAAAATGGACTTAAGTAGCACTTACCTTCCGACATCAGAGAGTTGTAGACTAGGTCTACCACGTGCAGATAGGCGATTAGAACGCTCATAACTCGACTCCAGCTTCGCTGTCAAGCTCTCAACTTGATCTTCAAGTTCAGCCAGACAGCTCTCTGCTGCACGAGACTTGCGTTTCAGAGAGGAGAGAATATTCGCGGCCTCGGGGTCAAGGCCAGCAGTCATTAATTCGCGATGCATTTCACCCTTTCGTCGATTGAACACATCAAAATCAGCATTCAACTTATCGAGGTAATCTGAAGACGCCTTCTGTTCATTAACAGAAATTTGAGTCGCTTTCCCTAGTTGACTCGCAATCTATTCATGCAAAAAGAAATAAGGAGATGATGATGATGATCCAACAACAAAACACCTACAATTTTTTTAAAATTAGTAGTATTAGTAGCAAGGGGGACCTACTTCATCAATAACGCGAAGGAAGTTGTCCATATTGCTGAGACTTTGTTCAATATCCCACACACTTCGTCGAGCAGCATTTTCACTCGATGACGCTTGAGCATTGGTGGAATGGCCATCAAAGACGCTGTGAATATGGCTCCACGCAGAGGCAGAAATTTCAGCCTGCGATTTTAGCGCCTTCGAAAATTGATTTGCGGCATCGATTATGGACTGAGCCAATTGAGACGGCTCATTGGACGTTTGTCCAGTAACTGTGCCAGGTGTCTGAACATTTGAAGCTAAACAGAAGGCGGATGCAGAGAATAAAACCAACGCCTTTGTTAATTAAGTAATTTGCAAAGTTGAGATCAACTACCTGTTTGTTTTAATGCTTCAGTTTTAGGCGAATTGCTTATTAAAGGGGTACTACAGCTCTGAGTAACTAAAGCAAATAGGGAATACTGTTATTGATCAACGGCATATTGATAATATGGCAATCATAAGAGGTGACAACCATAGAAAAACTCGCAAGAATATCCAAAAAAAACTCAACGAGAAATTACGTAGTAATGGATCAATTGAATTAACAAAAAAATAAAAGTATTATTACCAGAATGAGTTGAGCTATCACAAATCGAATTTCCAAATGTGATTGTATCAGGAGAAGCAGCGTTTGAGGTAAGTATTGAAACTGCAAAGATAACCAGCCTTTTTAATAATGCAATAATAATAATGGATAGAGGGTTACGAAAAAAATGAAAGAAAATTTGATTACCAGAGGTAATAGGTTTAGCTAAGTTGCTTTCAGAAGGCACACCAATTGAGGTGATCGGCGCAGTACTAGAACCGGAATTTCGAATTTGCGACTTGGCAGCATCTGGAATCGAAAAACGTACACCACCACCGTACATATGTAGTCATTTAGGCACTTTTAAATTTAAAAATGGGAAATAGCATTATTACCACCGGAATTGCCTAGGAGTCCAGCCAAAATAGACCCAGTTGGTGCTGACGTATACACTGAAATAAAGATGATTCAACAGTAAATTGAAACGCTTTAGACAATTTTAAAAGGGCGGGAAGTTGCCTCACCAGTTTTTGCTGCTGCACTTCCAAAGAGGGTAGAGCCTGGAGCCTGAGAACCTGAACATCAAAAAAGCATTAAACTGAAAGCTTAAATTGATTAAAAGGGCTGGAGAGGGTTCAATTCACCTGGACTGGTTGATTTGCCCAGTAGAGAGCCAATTGCAGAAGCACTCGGAGTGGACGAAACCTCATTATCTATCAAATGGGATAGGGGGGAGGGGGGGGGGGGGGTAGAGAACTTGACTTTTCAAGGAAGAGGTAAGAGCAATAGGCCAACATACCATTAACGACAGGCTTGCCGAATGAAAATCCAGAGGGCTGACCAGATGTCGCAGAAACAGCAGCTCCTGGCGGTCCTGCAGAGGAATCACAAATCAACAAGATGATACTACTGATGCCATTGTGAGTAGATTAGACACATACCCTGATTTGTTGGTTTGCCGAAAGGGGAATCAAGTGAAACGCCTGGATTAGATGGCGTAGAACCAAAAGCCATTCCGTCTATTAATAAAAAAGGTTAGGTAAATCTAATTTCATTAATTATTGGCATCTTTTTTGAAAATAGATTGCTCGAAGTTTTCAACATCCAGAAAATTCATGCAATCACAGAGGCATGTAACTATCACAGCACCAAACTCACCTGACTTCGTTTCATGAGAAGAAGGCCGGTTATTATTAACAGATCCATCTGGAAAGAAAATGGAAAAAAAACACCGGATTAAGTTCAAAGCAGAGAGCAGTTGTTGTGCTGCTATTGAAAAAAAGGAAAGAATGCCGAGTTTCAGAGGAATCATCAAATTCCAGAGTAGAGAGTAGAGGGAGGGAGGGAGGGAGGGAGAGAGAGAAAGAGAGAGAGAGAGAGAGAAAAGAATTGGAAATCACTTTACTCTTCCCAATCTAATTAGTTCACAGCCTACTGAGTTCTTCCCCAACTTAAAAATCTCACATCTCTGTTACGCCAAGGTCATGCAAGTTCACTCTGCTTTTTCAACATTTGAGGGGGGAGGGGGGGGGGGAGGGAACCTACTAGAGTGGTAAAAAACGACCAGCATAATTACACCAACAATCAAGAAGCAGTGGATACCTCGCGTGCGTGTGTGCGTGCATGTAATCATTTCGCAATTCAAATGGTGAATCATGGAACGCGCATTGCCAATTTTAAGAAAACATTGTATAGAATGGAAAAAAATAACTACAAAACATACTCTGAACATTTATTGTCTCAAATTTCTTTCTAATCCCTCGATTCGACAAGCAAAATGACAACAATCTGCGAGTGAGGGCATGAAAGTAAAGTGCCTACGGTACTCTAAGGAAACCAGCAGATGATATAATTTACCGGAAGGCAAGTGGGGAGGGCTGTCAGCCGATGCGCACCAGAGTTTGAATCCGGCGAAAGCTCCACTTATTGGACTTTGTGGTTGATCTCCACCCGCGGGAGGGCATACCTTGAAAGCGAACATCGCCCCATTATTCAAGAGCCCCAATATCATAGGGATAGGATCAGGGGTATGGATGAGAGCACCGATATCCATGGCAATTGGAGAACCATCCGTGGGAAGAGGAAGGGACTTGAGTAATCGGGGGACACTATCAGGCGGGGGACTATTAGCTGCAGAAGATATGGATGGAACTTCCAGAAGGAAGCACTCATCAGCATCCTGTGACCAAGTAACTGCCACTAAGCTGGCGGAATTAGGTATCAGTCGGAGGTGGTACCGATGGTGAGAGTCGACGAGACTGGTGAAATCCGGCAGTCTGTTCAGTCGCGTTTCAGCCTTTTCTCAAAATTGCAAAGTTAGTAACTGAGTTAATTAAATTAAGTAGAGTTCGTGTAAAACAGACGTACCAAAGCCGCAACAAAGACCAACTGGATGCCCTTGGAAAGATCTGAATCTTCAACACCGACCAAGAAGCAGTAAGAAGATGTCCAAAGAATATCAACTGGTCGAGGATTGGTGAAATCTAAAGCAACAACACTCTATGGGTTAGTCCAGCACAACTAATCACTTTCCCATGTGTATAAATGGGATCAAATGTTTACTAATAATTGTTACCTTCTCTCTAAATATAATTAAAACAACCACATGGACAAGCTTCTAGCTTTTATTCCAAAGATGAAGAGAAGTTTTAATTTTAACTGCGATCACGAAATGTCTCACTTTCTTGCTACCTCAGACGACACCCCTCCAAATGGCAAGTGAAAATAGAACCGAAAATTAAAAGCGAACCAGAATGGAAAGGGATGAGACTTTAAACACGTTGCTATGGTATTATTGGCGGGTGAGTGATATGAGGAAAAAAACTGCCTAAAAAACTTGTATATAAATATAAAAAAAGATTATTTATTGGATTTTTAATTTTCTTCGTTTCTGTCAAAATTGTAACTTTACTCCCCCCATCTTTCCCTGAACAGAAAGTGTTTTGAAAAGCCCACCTTGGTACCCCACATGAGGTATCATTGAGGTGGGGGAATCGAATCTACCACTCAGACCCAGCCAGAACTGTCGGTCATTCCACAAACTACATATTCACCAAACGACACATAACTCCTACCACTGCAAAAAAGAATGACATTTTACAATGAAAATTTCGTTTGTAACAATGTTGCATAGCTTTCGATTTCTCAAAGCGTTTAACCAGAACTTAATGACAGCAAGATAGGAAACACATTCACGGACTCCAATAGTAATTAAATTTAACTCAATGCCAAACCAGCTAACGGCTTTAGCAGACGAGGAAAATAGACAAATTAGTCAACAACACTTGTGAACAATGGATTTTATTACTTTGCTAGGGCGAAAACAACAGCGAGCTGCTTATCTTTCATCGGAGACGACCTAAAAATTTTGATGATGATGATGGTGATGATATAGTTAAATCTCCGCTTGAACTAAGGAAGACAAAACGCAGAAACACACCTCCACTGCCAACTGTGCGTCAAAGATTAAATATGACGGGAATTTGGATGCCAAAACGCCAACTTTTGCAGCACAACAAAGATGAAATTTTCTTTGTTTTAAATACAATGAAGTGGATCGTTTACGACAACTAAGGAATGGGAACCATGTCGAGTAGTAAAAGAGTGCTAAAATAACATGCATACAAATATGCCAATCAGACCTACTCATTGGCTATCCCCCCAGGGAACCCGAAGTAGGAGTTAATTAACCAACCAAACAAAATCAACGGTTCAAGTGTTGAATAATGTAGTGGGGAGGGAGGGAGGGAGAGAAGGATGAGAATCGCGTATGAAAGGTACTGTGACGAGAAATAGAGCAGCCCACCGAGTCGAAACTTGATGTCAGAGGGGGCGGGGAGGGGAGGGGAAAGGAGGAGAGAAGCAGAGGAAGCAACAAGAGCAGCACTCAACCTCCACCTCCGCCACCACACCAGAAAGAGAGAAAGAGGCGAAAATGTAACAATTGCGGGTCGATTGGCAGGTATGAGGTATGAGGTATAATTAAAGAAATAACTGTAAAAGCAAACCACTAATGTAAAATTGCGTAACATAAGACGCGAATAAAAGCGAGTTTTTACCAGTTCCATAAAATATATCTCGTGACCCTCACCACTTCCGATTATTGCTGAGGAGAGAGTGAGATTTAAATTATTCAAGGAGGATTTGCATTTCCCTTCCAAAATAGGTTCAACTTTGTTAGGGGGTCTAATTGACTCGAGGGGCGACCCAAGGGTTTCATCTCTCATGCACTGCAGTATCGATTTTGCATGATTCCCCCTTCCCTCACACACATACCCCCATGTCTGGAGACGACTCGGGACCACCCGCGGAGAGAGGCGTCATAGCTGCAATCATTGGCTAACCAGACAGTCAACCATTTATTCCCTCCTCTCCCTTACCCCCCCCCCCCCCCCCCCTCCCCCTTATTCGAACCCATAAAAGTACATTTTTATTTTGTAAAAAGTAAAAAAAAACACGTTAAATTGGTTCTTGAGCAGCAGTGGTTTTAATAGGGTGCAACTGATGTGTTATAAAAAAGCTATTAGGGCAGTACGAAAAAGAGGGCAATGTCGTGAGAAGATACTACTGGAAGTGAGAATTGTACAAAAAATTAAGTCAATGATGCAAGTGCCTGGACACTTGCATCTGAGTGCTAATTGAAGCATGACACAAAAACAACATCTGGATGACAACTTAACAAAAAAGAAGAGGCTGTGAATAGTCAAAATGGGGAGAGTTGGGAAGAAATGAAAGTAGAAAGAGTGGATGGATTATTGTAAAAACCGTGAGAAACCCCCCCCCCCTCCCCCCAACGAATTTCAATTACAAAAATTTCGATGGCATCAAGCCATCTTCATACTGTGAACTTCATATCAACTAGACGATTGTCTCCAAAGCCATGAGAGTAAGGGACTGCCTTAAATACCACCATTATACTTTCAATTTATGCGAGAGTAGAAAAACCAACGAAGAATATATTTAATAGACTTGCTATTAAAAAACCAACCCATCAGTGCCCGCTCTAAGCTTACTTAAAGAGTACGCAGAAAAGTGATGGGTGATTGGCGCAATGATAAGCGGCCAATCAGTGGCTAGCAAGTGGAAATTGTTCACTCTCATAAATCAGGCAAAAAGTGCGGTTACTCCGTGCGATATTAGGTTTAGGGCGGTGAGCACCGAGATCACCTTACTGCCACGTAATCTGCTAATTTCAACAGTGCAATGCATCTCCAAAAAGAGAAAGACAGGATGTACACACAAAAGAGAATAAAAAATTAAAGGGAGATAAGAAGTAAAGTTGACACACCACTATTGAAAAAAAGGAGAAAATTAAAATACCAACAATTACGAGCATTCAACTTCTAGGCATAGAAGTAAGTGAAGGCCGACTTTAAAATAGGAAGTCACTAGAGCACTAAAACCCAACACACTTGTCAACTGTTTGGGGGACATGGTGAATTGCCAATTCAAGGTGACACAATAGATTTGGGAGAGAATTGGCATACCTTTAAGACGATCCTTGAGAAGGTCACCAATGGGGATTATTCGCTTGACCTTGAGGTCGGGATCCACCTGTAAAATTGACGTCTTGTTGCCCGAATTTGAGCCAGAGGCTCCAGAGACGACTCCCGTCACAGCCAGCGCCAGCTGTTTGCCCTTGGGACTCCAGGAGACTATAAGGACAGAGAAGAGGATTCGCGATCAGTCAAATGGAGACATGTCAATTGTAAAAAAGTGCGACGTGACGTGAAGTAGACTTTGTTTTATTAGGGATCTGTGGTACTTAGTTTGCAAGGCATTATAATACCATTGAACGTTGTCAAGCAGGAAAATAGGTACTGATTTTAGAAAAGCGTATCCCACACCATCAGTTGGAAAGCTCAAGATCGGAAAATTAAAGAACTCGATTGATTTTCTATTAGTTCAAATCAATAAAGTAGAAAGGGCAAAAGAAAATGAGTACAATCTTTGAGGAATGAAGAAAAGTCTTAACAAGAAAGGGTGAAAGACCGCACATACGGCTTCAAAATAACCATATAGCATATTCATATGTTCAATTCCTTATGGCTTATAAATAAATCAAGTATCTACTCAAATTATTTGCAAGACACAAATTGCATCGATAGGGGGGGGGGGGGGGAATGGCATGAAGTTACACGACTCTCAAAACGTGAAGGAGACGATCCGCTTCAAATGCCACAAATCATACAGGATTATATCCTGCCAATCGCCCAAATTTTAGCAACAAATAGGAAGGCTATAAAAAAGCGCAATAAAATGGACCTCCACACTCCAAGTAATAAAGCCCAACTTAGTATATATATATATATATCCATAGTGGGTTATGAAACAGCCCTCAGCACACCTTCCTCCTCCCCTCCTTCTTCATTATCCTGCTTTTATGGACTTGCGCACAACAGTCCCCTCTCACCAATCTACATTAAAAGAGGCTAGATAGCTGTTAACCCCTACCCCCCGCACCCCAAACCCAAACAATTAAATTCATTAAAACGGAGACACGTGATTGACATTTTTGTGAACTTTAAGGAAGGAATGTTTCTAGGTCTCACATTCAAAGCTAATAGACCGCAAATAGAAGTGAAAAAGTCCGATTTACACCGAAAGAGAGATGACACTTACCTCAGAGCGTAAGACCGTATTTAAGGACTGCGAACCCAAAACTGGAAGCTCTACAATGTAGTGAACACCTTGCATTGTTTTAACTCAGATCCCTACAGGTACTTCCAATTATTCAAAAAGCGTAACGGCTAGTCAATAACATAGAAGTGCGATAAGAAAGAAATTTTGACAAGTCACAAATCGATAAGGCTAATAAAAATTAGCAGATAAATCGATAAAAGTCTCTCGAAAGAGCGCTCACTTCAGGCATAACCACCTATGGACAATCTATTAGTGATACCAAAAATAACAAAAGATGCATTGTTTTACATAATTGGCAAACGACAAACTCACGTCTACACGCCAAGAGACTACACGATAACAAACTGCACTGGTTGAATCAAGTCCTCATACGAGAATGCGAAGTTCTTGCTTCTGCATAAGATATATCAGCCCAGTATGAATAAATGAGCTTTCCGAAATGAATTTGGAAGCCATCTGAAATTCTCTCTTAAATGCAATTTGTCCATCTACTAACTCTATTCCATTTCAGAGCCCAAATTGAGTCCCTTTAATTGGGTCGTATGACAGAGGGTGAGTAGTAGTCAATCGAAAGCCTGACATATCAGATAACGATAGGCAACTTTCCACATTAATTTGAGCGGATGAGAAAAGCAGTGACAAGTATTTACATCGGGTCACAAAAATTACTCATTACTGCGCTTATTATAAGGAGAAAAGAGTCGCATAATGTGAAAGAGATGGAGTTTTTTGGCTTATCATAAAATGACCTAAAAGATGCGCAGAAATGGTGAATGCAGAGAGAGAGGGAGAGGGAGAGAGAAAGGGGGATGACTTTCACAAAATTATGAAATTTTGATGGCAACTGATTCCCACCTGCTGGCCAAACCTCTCACTCAAGTTAGATAGAATCACGGCACAGGAGCAAGTGCCTCGCATCTCCACCAAACTTCGAAATAATTTACAGCTGTGGGGGTTATCAGATGAAATACAGCCCCCGACCCCNNCCCCCCCCCCTCCCTCCCCTCCCCACCACCCACTCACCCACCCACCCACCCAACTGCAGGCAAACGACTAAAAGTCCAAGATAAAATTGAAAAAATGCGCCCCTGACTGACTGCATTTAGGATCCGAGTAATCTCCGACCGAAATCACAATCGTTAAGTGAATGAGCAAGTGAGCGAAAAAATAATCTTAGCTCAGGATTAGTACTGGAAAGTTACATGGATATCAGACATGTAACAATTTGAGAGCTTTCACGTCGTTTACCCACAGAGGCAATTCAAACGAATCTGAGTTGTCAAAACGATGACGATAGTGTCAGACACATTTGGTGGAAAATTAACTCCAGAGGGGGGGGGGAGGAGTGGAGGGAATTTATTCCATTATAAGTACGGATTCCATAGTTTAGTAAGGACGAGATCATCGAAGTAGAAGACGACTCATTCGGCGATAAATTCAAATTTGTCAAAAAATTTCGAGGGTGAATAGCTTTTAATCGTCTAATATAACGTGGTCTGGCAGTAAAATTGAATTGAAGACAGTTACAGCCATTAAGTTCAGCGTATTAAGAATTGCGTGCAAATGTACCCTGAGAGAGAGAGAGAGAGAATATGTCTTGAGTGGATCACATCTCGTCATATATATTTTGCTAATTACAACTCTTCAAATAAGCACATGTAAGCAGAAAATTATTTCACTATGTAAGATAGCGCCTGACTTAGGCCTTGAATTAGAGAGAACCTGCCATTAGTTCAGTAAAATTTTGATTGAATAAAGTTATCATTTACAAATTGTCAACTAACGATTGGCCGCAATAAATGACTATCACAGCAACAACAAAAAATCAATCGAGTAGCCAATCTAACTAATTTTTTTTTCGCTTAAAATTTAGATGAGAATGGGATAGTGTGCTAGATATCCGATAACAGTTGTCACAGTATATTTTTAATTTTGACAGCCGCGCGAAGGGAAAACCTGCAGATTGAAATGCCATCGATTGCGTCTACACACACCCCAGTCATCTCAGCTCCTAAATACATACTCTTTCAACTGAGGCGAATATCTCCACATCCAATCTTATACGTGGCAAAATTAGTAGAAGCTTGGCAAGGTGATAGCTTTACGAGTTCTCATGGTTCCACGAGGGAAAAATGATCGAGCACTGTGAGAAATATGATCGAGCACGAATGAAAGTGTGAGAGGTGGATCTCACAGCTAATGGTGCATTCAAGTGGTAATCACTCCACTTGAGAGCTAAAAAGACTCACCAATTGACTTCAGCATAACACACACTTTCGCAAAGGTGGAAAAGCAACCTGTGTTAATATGAGCATGTCCGTGAATTATTGAAAATGTCAGGAATTGAACCCCAAGTCTCACTTCATGAGAAATAAGAGCCAGTTCAACCCCCCATCCCCGCCCCCCTCTTCCACTCTAGTGTGCGTGAAAGTTCATGTGTTCCTCGACAATATCACGGGTAAAAAACTGCATCTGTAATGATGGGAATCCAGTGGATGGAATGGCCAAGACACAACTGTCTAAGTTGACGCAAAAAGGTTCTGGCCGGAAATCGTGTTTCTCATCAAGGAGTAACAAGATGTCATCCCAAGAACTGAGAGAAACGCGAGAGGACAGTGACACACTCTCCGCAGGCTGTAAAGTCAGACGTTAAGAAAGCGACACACAACAGCACAAACTGGGCGAGGCATAAAGGGCAATTTAATAGTTGAAGAGGCTACCTCATATGACGTAAGGATTCATTTAACTTTGGTGAACACCAAGGCTAATTTATACTATTCCACCCAAAACAATTTAATTTGACATTTAAGAGAGGGAAAGAGTGGCTAAAAACTTCATTTATGCTGGTAAATTGACGAAAATCGACGCCTCTCGTCAGTTGGACGATATTTCCTCCCTTAGAAGGAGTGGAGGATAGAAAATTTACTTTATTTTACGTCAATCATAAAAAAATGAGCAACTGTGCAAATGCATATCCGCAAATGGCTACTTCTACTCAAAGCGAAATTATATGAAACATAAGGCATGCATCTTGATTAATTTTTTTCCGAAATGCAATAAGGGGCGTAACAAATCAGAGAATACAAACAATACACCGAAAAATGGTGTCGATCAAGCAGAAAGTCTTTTTTCCCATTATCAAATAGATACCAAGGTCGCTTAGCACAGAAAGCAAACTGTTGTATTCTGTCTACCCTTGACAATTAGTTCCAGACCTCTCAGAAGCAGAAAAAAATAAACTGGAGAATAAGTTAAACGACAGGAAAACAGAATCATTGAATCCAAAAGTGAAAAGCTGTAACCTCGATTATCAAAATCCGAAATTAGAAAGAGGTTGGGCGAATGAATAAGTTCGTCACTAAACATTACTCTGGTAATATCAAATTGATTTAAGTTACATTCGAGCGGGAAGTATTTATTTATTTATATCAAATGGCAGGCGTTATGATATCATTAGCCCTTTAGTTGACTTCGGGCTTCACAGAAAGGAAGATGAACATCAAAGTGGCAAAAAGTCGAGAGGGAGGGGGAACAGAATAATGATTTACAGACGTAAAAGAAACAGACAGACACAAAGGTAGAAAATAGGCGAGGTGAATACTGTGAAATTATTCGAATATGAAATGTAATGGGGTCATGGTAGTTTGAAGTCAGAAGTCAACTTCCGATTAATAGACTTTTGCCGTATGAGTATACGTTGCCCAGGGTGCACCATGTGGAGGTAAGTCTATTACATACCCGAGCAGGAAGTCTGGTAGATAGCGGCAGGTAGTAATATTGCTCCTCGAAATTTCTTATGAAAATCATTATTAATCATGTTAAAAGAACAAATGCTAAGAGGAGAACCCATTTAAAATCATTTAGACGAATATCCACAAATAGTACGTTTACTACTACTAGTAATAATAATAATAATAACAAAATGATTTCCCCACTAAAAACAAAACTTATGGAATAGAGGAAAAAAAATATATTCATCTTACGACAATGAGCCATAATATTTTGGAGATTTCCAACGGGGTTGATATGCGGATGTTGAAGGGGATTCGTGCTAAACATCCAAACAGAACCCGTGGAAGAAACAAGAGCAAATCGATGCTTATCAACGGGATTCCAAGCCAAATCCTGAATGCTGCCTTCACTCGCAGGAATTTCCAAAGGATTACCGAGGGCACCGTAGGGTGGCTGTGCGGACTACGCATAAATAAAGTCAGAATTAGTTGACAAAGACGCTTATGCTCTAATGACTTGAAGAAAAAACGCTTTACCAGTTGTTGAACGTTTAACAATTGAATAGATGTGTCGAACGCAATGAGAAGAAGACTTCCAGAGCTGTTGACACTAATCCATATAATTGGTCGAGAGAAGGGAATGGCAAAGAAAGCAGAGAAATCTGCCAATGGTTTGACTTTGCTTCCAGAGAAAGAAGAACTGGATTGAGCGTAATCTTTCGAGTTGAAAACAACCAAATCTTAACATTTAAAAAAGAAAGCATATTGATCAGCGAATAATTACAAGAAAAACTAAATAGTATTTTTAAATTTAAAAGCATTTCAAGCAAATGAATTAAATACTTAGATTTAATCTGTCGACGAACTCGAAATTGACAAAATGGTTTATTTTTCACTAACCATTTTTCCGAGCTACAAAAATAATTCCATTTGGTGAAGCTGCCAAAAGATTTGATTTTTTAGACATTTCATTGATATCAAATGGAATATGGTGCAATTCCTCCGTAATTATGCTATCCATGTTATTTGAAACTATAGAAATCAAGTGGGCCCTACACCTACGAATTTATAAAGTTTGCTTAACGTCCTTGAATATGATTGGCCCGCTGTTTGTTCAGAAACATCTTAAAGCAATAGACGATTGCAATTTTTAAGGCAGCCAGTTCATATCTTAATGGAAAGATTATTAATGCATTGGGCATCATATATAATCCTTTTAGCGCATATTATTTATGCCACTTATTACTTTTAAGATAAACCAATATGCTGTTTTACTCTTATATCACTATTATTTGATACTTACTGCGGGAATCCAATAATAATCACAATAAGCATGTTCCTTTTTTTAAGATCCGTCCTAAACTATAACTCGATCGACGCAGTAGGGATTTTTAAAATTGAAATCTAGTACTGCCTAAGCTAAAATGCTCATTCATTATAACTGTTTAAAATACGTCCACTCTCTTAAATTATTACCCAGAGTAATTGTGGCAACCGTTTTCTTAACTCCTAATCGGTAAAAAATTAATCGGAAGGCGATCACAGTTTGCAAAAGATTTATTCTTTAAGGTTTTTTTGTACAGAGACAAAACAAGAATTGCAGGGACGTTAATTCTAATTTAGCAACTTATAAAGCTTAAGAATCTTCCGTATTCTTCACAATCCTTAAAAGGCACCTTGGAGGCAATTTCTTTTTCAGCTCAGTTTCTTGTTCTTCTCTGCAAAATAAAAGAGCATTCATGTCGGTCCTGTATGAATATGTGCGAAAATTTAAGACACAATGATCACACACGTCAGATCCCCAGCAACGATACGCTCCAGTGCTGGTAGCCCCAAAACAATACGAATGAGTTGTCGCACAGAGAACACTCTCAACGTAGTACCGATATCAATTTCCTGGAGGTTCTTGGCCATAAGAATGCTGGAAGCCAATTCATCAGTGAACCGATTATTAACAGCCTCAAATTTATTTGCTGGCAATTTAAGCTTGCATAAGCTTTTAGACAATATTTGAATTATTCTAGCTAGTTTAAGAACGGGAAAAGAAGTAAAGAAGCTCAAATCAAGCTCCTTAAGAGGAAAACCAATTTCTAAAAAAATAGAAAGACGCAGTAATTAAAACGCAATTTAAGTAATATACAGCCGAAAGTTGCCACCATTCCCAACCTGAAAGTCTCTGAATGTCTTTCCATTTCACTGACGAAAGTGCTGTAAAACCTCTAATGCATTGCATTGGTTGACCCTTAATTTGATCCAAAAATTTTTCAATGTTTAATTGGTTACAACTCCGCACATCGATCTGAATTAAACCCCACTCTGTCTCACTCGGAGTTATCTTCGGCACTAGAAATTGAGGGAATTCGACAAGTTTGAACGAACATGCTACGAACCGAAGTTTCTGTAATGGGCCCACTTCGCCAATTGAAGGATAAAGCCCAGTTACCTACAACAAAGTAGATAGAGATAGATTTTCAAGATTAAGACGTTGTAATAAGCAGGTTTAAAATCAATGCTTTCTATTCACTATTTATTGGCTCTTAGAGTTCGTTTTGAAATATTACCAATTATGGGGTGGGCGATAGACTTACCTCCACGTGGAACACCCTAGGCAACGTAACCTAATACGGCAAAAAAGTCTATTGTTCGACAGTTGACTTCCGACTTCAAACTACCATCACCTCACTGTATACCATATTCGACTGCTTTCACAGTACTTACTCACCTTTTTTCACTCTACCTTAGTGTCATTCTCTCTTGCATCTTCGAAATACTCTTCTCTTCCCTCTCCCCTCTCGACTTTTTTCACTTTGATGTTCCTTCCTCTCTGTAAAGCCTGAAGTCAACGAAAGGGCTAATGATAACTACCAAAATGCCTGCCATTTGATACAAATATTAAAAATAACTAAGTACGTTGACACTGGAAAAATTAGAATTAGATAATCAACATTATCGGGCGTAAACAGAAGTCCACGAGTCAGCTAACTTACTAACATGGACGCAGAATGTGGAGCAAAATTAGGGATATGCTAAACAAAAAACCTTATGCCGCATTAGGGGGTCAAGGACGATTGTTACAAAACGATGAATTTTTATGCCCACCTTTGTAGCCCTAAAACTACGTGTTTCCATAGATTTTTACTCGTAAATTGCCCCCGCCTCCCAACATAATAAAGACTCGCTTAAATTTCACTTTCAACAAAGTAACTGCCTTACTTCTGTATCACGGAAGTTTAGAACCCGAAGATTGGGGAAAAGTTTGGCGACAGCCAACAAACTGGCGTCCTTGAAGGCAGCACCATTAACAGCAAGAACTCGTAAGGGCGAAACGATTAAGCCGTCTGAATTGTGATAATGCCACAAATTTTCCCAGCAGCATTCAGAATATCCAGTGTTTGTTATTACCAGATTCTCCAACTTTGGTAATGCTATAAATTATTTAAGTAATGCAAACATAAAAACAATCTCATCTTATTATTAAATAAAGCAGAATAAAGTCACCTGCTAGTGATTTCAGCAAGTCGGTATCTACGAAGGCCTGGCCGAAGATATTTAAATACCGAAGATTTTTTAATTCTTAAGAGGGAAATTAAACCAAAGAAATTATAGGCAAGCTACTTAAATTGAAATAAGTAGTAGGAGGAAATCACCTGCGATGATTTTAAGTTGTTCAACATTTAGCGTTTCAGGAATATGCGCAAGATTTAGTCCGACTAATCTTGGCCAACTAGTGACTAGTTCAAGAATCATCTCCCGGCTCACTGGATAATGGCCCAAATCCAAGTCATATACAAAGCTAAAAAATGGGAGAAAAAAACATTCTTACTTAAAAGCAATTAAGTAGAATAGTTAAACTGAAATTGTTCAAGCTAACTTCTTCAATAAACCAAGAGTTG
>UZAE01012158.1:43323-56481 GCA_900617975.1 Rodentolepis nana
GAAGCCCAATTTGCAGATTCAAAAATAGAGCTTACTTCTATAAATATTATCGAATGCTCCTCTCTCCTTGTTGTATTGCTGGAGGAAGGACCTAAATCCATGTTTGGATGTCTATAATAATAAACAATGTTGAACTTTACTCAAAGTTGACCAGTAATTTAATTAAGAATGGCGTAAAGCGAATAGCGTTCATTCATACATGCACAATGTCAAAGTATTCCCACTGGATTAATAACACAGGGCAAAGGTGCGATGAGTGGTAACAAACCTTTCATTCAGGAATATTTGATATTTAACTCCAGAAAATGGCCCGTTTAGGTAGATAGAAGAGGATTCAGCTAATGATTGAGTTCTACTCGGCGATTTCTAAGTGCTTTTCAAATCTCCACAATTAGAGAACATAGTTCGTGTTACCAGGAGGTACAGCGTAAAATCAGAGGAGGGTAGAAGGAAGAAAGTGGAAGGGGAGTGAGAACAGAATGCTTCAAAACCAACCGTAAAGATTGGAGAAAAAATAGTCAGTAGGCAACGACAGTGACTAGAGAAAATCGATTGTAAGGATTAGGTTAACCTTGACCTGAGAAGAGCTAAATGCGTTGAGTACATTCGTTTTAAACATATGTTTGAACAAAAAACCCCTTTATCGGTCCAGCAATAATCTTGTCACGCGTATAGAAACTCAGAATTACAGAATGAGCAGATCAAGACGAGAAAGAAAATGAATAAGTAAGCAAATCTATTCGTATACGCACAGTAAACACAGCAATAAAAAACCAAAAGAGAACTTGTTTGTCAAATCATAAAATGTGTCTAATGAGTGTATTATTAGAGCAAATAACCTTTTGAATTACGGCGTGATGATATCCCAGTTGAATTGAATTTAAATATTCACTTCATTACATTACAGAAAGGAAATAGGTAGCAGCTAATGCAATGATCATAAACAAACAGGTTTCTCATTTTTTTACTCATTTTAGCTTAAATCGCAATAATCGCCCTGCTAAACTGCCTGAAAGTCAACCATGCCCTCAAACAATCATCGTGAAATTAGAAAGAATCCAAGATGGCCTGGGTGGGAAATGAAAATTTATTGACTTAATTAATAGGCTTAATTCGCAATTTAAAAATCTATAGGTCGATCGGGTGATCAAACAATCGAAAATCTAAAAATTCACTGAACCTATTATGACCTCGTATATTTAGATAGATGAAAATATAAGGGACCTAAACTATTTTCGAGAAGAAAAACAAATATTCGCATAACTAACTTACTGAAGATATATTGAATGATTTATTCTAAAGAAATACTAATCCAAATAAGTTCTAATTAGATTTATTTGATAGCAATAAACAGTTATTTTATAGCGACATACAAGGTAGATTTGCCTTCTTCCTCAATGTAAATCACCGATTATGATTAATCCTACTAACGACTTTCAAAGGGATATGAAATAGCCCCTGAGATTCAATTTCCCGCAAAAACAGTGAGTGTTTTATAACATATAAAAATGGTATAATTTTAGATTTTTCATGTACAAAATTGTCAAATTTTTACTTTCGTTAAGATATTAATAATGAAGCGCACTTATTTATGGTAATATTTAAAATTATTTTGAGGGCATCATGTCAGAAAAATAATAAAATTAAAATTTTACAGACTGTAAGGCAATTATTTTGGCTTTTACCGTAAAGTTAAAATTAATGCACATAAGATATTTGAAACACTTTACAAAGGCCCAACGGATATATTCTTGGAATGTACATAAAGGGTTCCATATTTGGTTTCTTAAATAACTGAATATTATTTACTTTGACAATTTGAACAAGAAGGAACAATTGTTGTAAAGATTTTTAGTAAATAATGGCACTTTAAATTGGTAAAATAATCGTTCATGGAATTTTAGAAAATTTAATTGCATCAAATCATCCAATTTCGTTCACATGAATGAGAGGGTTCACCATTTCAAAGATTTAAAAGAAAAGAGCTACAATCTACTTTTATCATAAATAATTTTTGTCATCTGTTGATATTATAAAGGTTGATAGAACCTAGTTAATCATGATTCCCGCAATTTATGCAATTATGAACAATAAAAACTTAATTTACAGAACATTTAACGAACGTCATAATTCATGGACAGTTGAAAATATGTTCCTTCCTCTGGTAAAATCGGCAGGAAAAGCTTATTTCATCACTTTCTTATTAAGGGAAATACCTGGTGAAATTGGACAGTTAAATATGCAATTAACGTCGAGTGGATAAAACATTGTTCATTTGCTCAATTTTTTTCAATGAAAATTTACTGCTGTGTGCTGAAAATTCATTTATTACTATTTTGATATTTGATTACAATATTGTCCAGATCAAGATCAAAATGGTCTTAAGCGTCACAATGGAGGCATAATATTTATTTATATCAAATGGCAGGCGTTTTGATAGTTATAATTAGCTCTTTAGTTGACTTCAGGCTTCACAGATGGGAAGGAACATCAAAGTGAAAAAGGTCGAGATGGGGGGGGGGACAGAAGAGTGTTTCAAAGATTTAAAAGAGACAGACACAAAGTTGAAAAAAGGTGAGGTGAGTACGGTTGAAGTAGTCGAATTTGACATAGAGTGGGGAGATGGTAGTTTGGAGTCTGATGTCAACTGCCGGTTAATAGACTTTTTTGCCGTATGAGCATACGTTGCCCAGGGTGCACCACGTGGGGGTAAGTCTATCGCACACCCCTGGAGGTACAAGATAAATCACAAGTATTTGAAAGATTAAATTATTATATAGAACAAGAGTGCGTTTTAAACGGACGCTTCAAATATTTTTAAACCCTCGTTATGTAGCACATTAACGTATATTTAAAAATTATTATGCTACTATGCAATTCCAATAATATGATAAATTTTTTTCTTTTACATATGAAGAGCCTCGTTATTCCACCCATTGTTATTTATGTATTAAAATTCAAATCATTTATTCAATTAAATTCGTTAATATTAAAATTTGATTTTGATTACTAATCGAACAAGATCAATATAAGCCAAGTTAATAATATCGTTATTTGAATTATTTAGCCCTTATTTGCTTTGACACGTAGCACAAACAGACTTCGATAACTGATTGGTTGCTCGTGGAGTTAAGGTCATCAACAACCTTCGAGTTCAACGATGGTAGTCACGAGACGTAGAAACATGGAAAAATCTGAACGAAGGGGATCGCTCCCTCATCCACAAATAAAACAATCGGAAAAATGTAAAGATGTACCCGGAATTATCCTCCTTACAGCGCTCTACATATTACAAGTATGTGGGAGACTTTCTTTGGTTTAAACCGTGATTTTTATTAACCAAAGATTTTCCAATTCTTACACGTAGTTTAAGACAAATTGATAATTTGTTTCTAATTTAATTGTGATTTCGTTAGCCCTCTGCGTGTATTTTGATCCAACTCGTTCATCCGCTATCGCTTTTCTATTTGCTTCACGCAATTTTAAATGTTTGGTTGGTTTTATTTTTTAAATGTTATTGTCGAATCTTTACAAAGCTTGGTTTCATTCAGATCTTCTCAGTCTAGATTGTGTTTAGTAAGGATTGTTGTCCTTCTATTATTTATTATTGGGTTGGGAACTAAGTCATTGCCGTTTTTGTTAACGGATTCACTCTACTTTCTTTTGTTTTTTTAACGTGGCCAGAGCATCTAACCTATATTTTTTTTCTTACTGTATGGGCTTCTAGGATAATTAGTAAAATATTTTTTTTGTTTAGTTCTTTAGTTTTGTTTTTATCCCAATTTAAAAATGAAAGAACAGGACGTGCACTTCCGACACGTTTTATTGTATTACTTCCGAAAAGGCAAGAACACATCGCAAGCACAAAAGAAGTTATGTGCCGTATATGGAGATGAAGCCTTAAAAGAAATGCAGTGTCGAAATTGGTTTAAAAGATTTCGTTCCGGTGATTTTTCACTGAAAAATTCACAACGATCTGGCCGCCCAGTCGAAGTGGATGAAACCCATATCAAGGCCATTATCGATTCAAATCGTCACAGCACAACACGAGATGATATTGCAGAGAAGCTCAATGTGTCGCATACATGCATTGAAAAAAAATGAAAAACCCTTGGTTATGTCAAGAAACTTGATTTATGGATCCCTCACCAGTTAAAGGAAATTCATTTGACGCAACGGATTAGCATCTGTGATTCGCCGCTACTGAAACGCAATGGAAATGATCTATTTCTGAAGAACCTAGTTACTGGCGACGAAAAGTGGATAGTTTATAAGAATGTTACTCGCAAGAGATCATGGGTGAAGCAAGATCAACCGGCCCAAACAGTATGAAAAGCAGAGATTCACCAGAAAAGATTATGCTGTCAGTCTGGTGGGATCACAAAGGAATTGTGTATTTTGAACTCATGCCGCAGAACCAAACGATAAATTCAAATGTGTATGTTGAAGAACTCGAAAAACTGAAGGATGCAATTGAAGATAAGCAGCCGACATTATCAAATCGGCGGAAGGGTGTTGTTTTCCATCATGATAACGCAAGGCCCCTGCACACATCTTTGGTTACTCGGCAAAAATGATTGGAACTGGGTTGGGATGTTTTGTCACACCCACCATATAGCCCTGACCTTGCGCCTTCGGATTACCATTTGTTTCGTTCCATGCAAAACTCTTTAAATGGTAAAATTGTTAAGAACGCGGATGATGTCGGATCACACCTAATTCAGTTTTTTAATAGCAAAGACCAGAGATTTGACGAACGGGGAATTTGTACTCTGCCAGAAGGATGGAAAAAGGTCATCGACAAGAACGGCCAATATCTAATTGAATAAAGTTACATTTTTAAACAAAAATTCCGAATTTGCCTTCTTATTTGAAATCGGCAATGACTTAGTTGCCAACCTAATAGTTGAGAGTCGCCAATCTTAGTCAGCGTGCAAGGCATTTTTAATGACGCCTTTTTGCATATCAATAATCTACCTCTATTTTAACTTTCCCTCTACCACATTTTATTATTTATGAAAAAATTAGGTCGTGCTATTGAACTCGATTTGATGATTTGCTGCATGAGCTAGATTTATCCTTAATAATATTCTAATTTTTTGTTAACAGCATGTAACGGCCTTTCGCCATCGCGGAGATTAGTTTATTTCATTGAATAAATTGATACAATGAGATATTTTGAGAGTATTAGTGGATTAAATTGTAAATTGTGGGAATTAATCAGCATTGTAATTAATCTTTAAATCTAGATTTTTTTAAAATTAAGCAAGGTAACCTTTGCCAAATTATATGCTCTGCGTGCTGTTTTTGTTTTTGAGATCATCCTTCAAGTGGCTGTGAGTCTCATTCGCTTTTTGACATAGTTTTATCTTTTACTGACCTGAAAGCATGATAATTGTCGAAAATGTGGTGTGGTGAATATGGCGGGTGTGGCAGAACTCCTCCATTTTATTTCTAATCTTCTTGTGAGATTTTTCTTTCCTGTTAAGTGAATTTGGTGTAAAGGAGGTGTTTTTTTGCCTTGACTACAAAGAAATGCATCTTTGTCTGTTATTCTGAGGGAACTGATGCGGCGGTACCGGAGTTATCTCTGTATTCAATTTACTGATGTTCTTAGGGTGTTATGGGACAGTTGGTCATGGCTATGTGCGTTTCTGTGGCAAGTCTTCCGTAGTTAACTGAGGATCTGTTGGAAGTAGGGTATTTAATCCCTGATTTTTGGCTTCATTATAATTCCTATTGTCCATTTTAGACTTCTTTGCCTAAATCCTTGTTAGTTGACTTTGAGCATTAATTTCAATTATACCCTCTTAAATGTTCAGGTCCTCTTGGTTGAAAAGCCGCATACGGTATCTGTCTGTTGTGCTCTCTATTTACGTTGGGGGTTGAAATTTTCTTCTTAACACTGAAAGAAAGTTTATTGCTCCTAAATGATGCCCAATAAGTTGTCTACTTTAGGGAAAACTTGCTGATCTGTTTTCGTCACGTTGTCTCTACACACAAAGTGAACTCAAGCATATGTTTGCAAAATTTGCGATTTCTTATGGATACACCTAATTTCATCTTTACTTTCCATCGTAGTACTCTGTCGTTGTTCTCATCTGTGCATCTTTTTGCTACCTGGGGGCGCACAACCAAATCTTGATTGCGCGCAAATAAATCAACGCTTCAAGTAGTTCTAAACACGGAGTATTGAGCATCATTGGATCACAAGGTGTAACTCTACCCTCTAGAAAGTATTAACAAATCTAATTGAAATAAATGGAGGCCTATAATGTAGCAATTAATTTTTACATAATTTTACTTGTTTATTTACATTCCCATTAATTAATTTTTTATGATCTCTATGATGTTATTACTTTTCAGCACAAACTTTTTAGCAACAATTCTTGGGAAGAAAATGTTTTAAAATATTTCGAAGAAAACATGAATTGAATTATTACTTTTTTTAAATGAAAAATATTAGCCTCGGGTTCTTTTGCTGGTTCTTAATTCCTTTTAACAGACGAGTGTGTTAGGTAATTCAGGCAAATTCACTCTATTTCTTTACAGCAGTAGTATGTGTATTGGAAATCTTCCACCAAGTGTTGAATAACCAGCCGTCAAGTAGTTGTTTTCGTTCATATACCCGTCGACTGCTTACCACGACCCTCTTGTCTTATCGTTGGACTTGTAGGTTTCGCATTTCCGTTTCGCTTTTCATCCTTTGTTTTGGCTTTTCCATGGGAGACTCATCTTTCTTAATTCTGCTCTATTTCTATATGTCCTCGCTTGGCGCACAACTTTCGAATATGACATTTGTGCCTTCTTTGAGTTGGCTGCCTTAGTTTGTCAAGGCCATTCATAATAATTGATTTAATTTAGGTGGAGATGCGTTTTATTGAACTCTTAACTTCCGCCCTCCGCCTTTCTGTCTGGTCTACTCTTTGGTCTGATCGATGGAGTGGTATCATGGCACGCATACATGGTGGATCCCTAACTTGTATACTGTTGTACTTGTTTATAGCCGTCATAGTTATTTGATGCATTACAGCCGGCCTTCATAACATTTTTCACATATATCATGGTACACGAACCAGGAGGCGCCATCTTTGTAGGCCATGATAAGCATCGGAAAATCACCTTCTCGGTGTTTATAATATCGTGTCATTATTTTTCTCCATTCCTTTGAGGTGGAAAAAAATGTCGACGTCTTTTTGGCAATTCCTTGATAGAATTGGGTTTTCATAAATGATAACAAATCAGGACTGGAATTAGTCAGATTCGCGTTGAAAGCAGTCATACGACTTCTCCTCAATGGAGACCGGAAACATGCATAATTTCATTTCGCACTTTCTCGCTTTGTACTTTATTGAAAATGTGTTCTTATGGCCGGCTTCCGTTCTACATCTTCCACCGTTTTTTTGCAGACCGTTTTGATTTTTTTTTTACCTGAGGATCTTGTGACTTACCTATTACAATTGCACCGGTAATGTTTGTTGCTTAGTGCAAGGGCTGGCGACTGGACTTTGCAGGATGCGTGGTTTAAGCTTAAGCTTATCTCTTATAAAATTCTTTTGACACTAGGTAAGATGGGAATTAAAAGCCCGCAAGGTCATTGCGGCAAAGATACTGCATATAAATATTGGCCAAAATATATACGATAAGGAGTACAAAGGTGGGATGAAGCGATCATCCTACCGCAGTAGAATGGCCGTTGCTACTTGTTGGCCCTTTTGTAAACGAATTTCTAAGCCTAGATCCGTTGAACTTCTAAAGTGATCTTTCCCATCTCTCGGCATTAAGGGTACTTTAATCCATGCAATTGGATGTGCCGAATTTCTCCCTTATTTTGATATTTTGCTCATTTCTGTTTATCTCTAGGGTATTCCTTTAGGCCTTGCAGCAGCTGTGCCTTATCTCCTTCAATCCAATCAACAAACAGCGAATTATCGACATCAGGCCATCTTCTCTTGGGTTTTTTGGCCTTTCTCTCTCAAGCTATGCTGGGCACCGATCGTGGACGCTGTCTACTTCAAACGCTTGGGCCGGCGCAAGTCTTGGCTTCTTCCCATCCAATACGCCCTCGGTATTGATTTCTTTGTCCTCGGAAGTCGGGTCGATCAATGGCTGGGCAGGCCTGAGGGCGATCCCTGGGGACCACTGGGTTCCAACGGAGATGTTCAAATATGGCCCCTCACCATTGCTTTCTTCGGACTAACTCTCCTAGCTGCTACGCAGGATATAGTTGTGGATGGCTGGGCCTTGACAATGCTCTCCTCGTAATACTCCCCCCCCCGTCTTTTTTTGTACCTTGAATCGTCACCCCCTTTCTTATTTGTGTCCATTGTGTAATTCCAGGGAGAATATTGGCTGGGCGTCGACATGCAACAGTGTTGGTCAAAACATCGGGTACATAGTCGGCTTCATGTTCTTTTTGGCGATTGAATCTCCAGATGTGTGCAACAACTACCTGCGCTCTGTTCCTGTGCCTGGACAAGGATTCATCAGCTTTTCAGGTTAGTTAATCTCTCTCAGGCAAAAGGAAAGTGCCAAGTCTCGCAATTACCAAAATTACGACTTGAGTCGGAGGTAGGGGTAGTAGTGGATGGCATTATATTATGTGGTAGAGAGATAAGACACCGCTGTTGAGGTATTATGCATGGAATGACTGAGTCACCTAGGAATGGTAAACATGCATGCATTATAATATTCAAATGGGGGGGGGGGGTGTGCGATAGACTTACCTCAACGTGGTGCACCCTGGGCAACGTATACTCATACGGGAGAAAAGTCTATTACCTGGCAGTTGACTTCTGACCTCAAACTACCATCACCAAACTGTATGTCATATTCGACCACTTTCACAGTACTCACCTTACCTTTTCTCTGCCTTTGTGTCAGTCTATCTCTTTTACATCTGTGAAGTCCGATGTCAGCTAAAGGGCTAATGATAACTATCAAAACGCCTGCCATTTGATATAATAGTAATACTATTCAAATGGCGGATGTCGTTGACAAGAAAAGGGGGGAGGGGAGGGGGGGGGAGTAATGTAGAAAGCAGTTTGAGATTGGCACCACGAGGTTTGGGAATACTCAGTCTAAAGAGAGTGTGTCGCTTTTTTTGGCAAATGATTTTGTGAGAGGAGATTCATTGTCTTTGGTGCGTGGCGTTTCAATTATCCCTTGCCTTTTGTGCCACTTAAACAGACTGAAGATTGGGGGAGGGGGTATTGGAAGCTATTATTCTCCGCTGCATCTGATGAATACTGACGCTGTGGACAGTACGAAATCATGGCCTCCTTTCTTGGTAACTTTCGTAAATGTGGTCGGCAGCTCCTCTCTTTCCCATTTTTTTGCTAGAACTTCCTTGAGATGAGGATTTGCGCTCTTACACCCTACCTCCCCCCCCTCCACTGTCACTTTTGGCTATCATGGCAAGACGAGCTCACAAGACAAGTATTAGCATCGGCTTTTAGCAGTAAAGTTAGCTTTTAATGGAGGCGCTTTGTAATTGAAATTTTGAACTTAAATTTATGCTTGCTTCTGGTTTTCCCTTCAAATTGCAGGCTTTCTCTATGCTTGCGGTGTTCTGTTCATCATTTCAACTACCCTTGTTGCTATCTTTAAGCGTGAAAATGATAACTCCGTACCTAAATCCAAGACAAAAGCTCTAAACGAAGCTGACAGTGACGAGGAAGAGTCGTCCAAAGATTCACACAGTCCTCTTCTCATAACTGAAAATGGGGAGTTGGAAATCCTTCCACATGGAACGGTTCCTACTTTAGCTCAGATGGAAGCTGATGCCACACCCAAGTGCCTCTCCCTAATGGGCACGTATCGTGTGATGTTGGGCATTATGCAACTCAGATCCGTCCTACGATATATCGCCTTCATTTTCATTGTTAAGGTATGCTTTCTCCTTTAACGGTTCTTTTGTGCTACTATGTCTTCTGAAAAGTTGGAGTATGGCTGAAGTTAATTTCAAAAATTATTATTTATTTGGTCCCATGTTCACTATTTTTGGACTGTCGCTTTGTGGCTAGATGTTTCTTCCATCAACAGTAACGCTAGAACGGCTTTTCTAGAGCTCTTAAAATGAATGGTAGTAGAATCGGAGAGGAAATGACGAATTTGCTGTCCCTTTCGTAGTAATTACAGAGTTTTATGTCGTTAAGAAGTGGCCTCTTTTTTAATTAATTTGATCTAAAGGAAATAATCTTATTGCCTGAATGTAAATACGACTTCTAGAGGAAGGAGATTTAAGTTGAACCCAAACCCATGCCTCTGGGAGGTTCAAGGTGATTCCCTAGGGGATCGGATCGAGTGATGTTTGACTTTGACGGGTCACTCTCATTAGCTTGTATTGAAATTCGCTAATACCAGTAAGAAGTCGGCTTAAAAATGTCGAATTCCTCGTTTGAACAACAAATACGTACATGTGTGTAGCTCTGTACGTATTGATGGGTTATTTACACCTTGTCATCGAAATAATGTCACTTTTTCTCCATTCAGTTTGTTTTCTCAGCCTCGGATTCAGTCTTTGGTCTGAAGATTCTGGAGCACGGTGTTTCAAAGGAGCGAATGGCCCTGATTGGATCAGCTGTTCTCCCTATTCAAGCCGTCCTTCCAGTTCTCATCACCCACTGGAGTAACGGACCACGACCGCTATGTGTCTACCTCAATGCAGCAATTCCAAGGTTTGTCATCCAATGGTTGAATTTGAGATCAAGTGCAAGTGGATTTATAATTGATTACTACTTTCTTGCTGTCTTTTAGAAATTTCGAATGTCCAATATTGCATTGCAAATGTAGAAAATTCAAAAGAGCTTGACACTCGATAATAATGCACCCTTGATATGGGCTGTGAGTGAAAGTTTGGACGAAAATCATTGTAAATTATCCAATTGCATATAGTGGGTAGATTAAAGTCAAAGTAGATATGGAGATGGCTCCAGGGGCATTGATGTGTGTATTAAGGTGGGAGAAAACCGTAATCTTGCCATAGTGACCACTTCCCTCCTCTGTTGTAGCATTGGGGCTCTGGATGAGTCCATATGGAGGGAGTCCCAGCTCCCCTCACTAGTCAACTCCATACTCAAGGAATCTCGTAGTTGCCAGCTTAGCATTTCCTATGTGCTCGCCGAATATGGATGAACATATCTTAGAATCATTCTCTCATTGTATTTCAGGGCTGTCGTCGCCATCACCTCTGTGCTAGTCGTCCACTACGTTGACTTTTTCAGAATTGAAACTCCAGTGGCTCCAGATTTGCTGAATAATTCAACAGGCACTGGGGCCTCTACCACGGTCTCTTTCTCAACTACCTTCTACATCCTTCTAATTGGTCAATTGGTTGCCTACACCATATTCTCAACCGTTATGTTTGTTTGCCAGATGTCTTTCCATGCCAAAATCTCTGATCCGTCTATTGGTGGCACCTATATGACACTTCTCAACACTATGGCAAATATGGGTGAGGCTTGAGTTTGGATACTACTTACTAAACTTAAACAGGGGTTATGATTTGCATGTTCATTTGCATTGTTTTCGTTTAGCTTTCCTTTTCCGCTCTATTTTATCAAAAAGGCTTTTTAAGAATTGTAAGTCGAGGTCAAGTCCACTAATTCCTTTTGCTAATGCAGAAGAAGAAGCGTGAGAATCGGTAACTTACTTTCTTGACGTGTGTATCCATTCACCCTCAGGCATTTTGGCTTGTCGCATAAACAATTTTTATGTGCAAATATGAGTACCAATCGGGTATATTTTTATTGACTTTGATATAAACACTTAGCATGTGCGTGACGCTGGTGGTTTGGTTGGAAGAAGAGAGCACAAATCAGGCACAAACAGAATTCTAATGCTACGGGTATTTCCCAATTGTCAAATCTCACAATCCAAATCAAATTCGACTGATTGTAGAATAAACGGTGCATTCAAATGTACGCCATGCTAGCAGAAGTGGGAGATGATGTCATCCTTGTCTTTAGGAATACAGCCGTTTTTTGTTATTTGGTTTAAATGCATAGATGTTTTACTGCCATTTAAGGCGTTGTTACAGTGCAGGGCCTTTAATTGGCGAAAACAAAGACAATATTTGATCATTAATCTTAGTTGGTCAATTTTTACCATTTCGTAGTGCTTATGTAATTGCTGGAAAGGAGACAAGTTAAATACACACAATTATTATTTGGATGTGTCTGCGAAAATCACATCTCCGTGTCGGTTTTGCGTCATAGAAATGTATCATTTGGACACTAATATGCTTCGAAAAGTCCTACATTAGAACTCGTATGTCAAACCATTTAACCTTGGAGTCATTTCTTTTTTCCTCTTTAAAGTACGATTGTCTCTCAAACTGTTTTTTCATGAGGATTTTATGTTGCACGTGTTTACCCCTTTAAGCTGCTGCGCTGCCGTCGACCACGATGTTGTTCTTCGTGGAACCCCTGACTTGGCGTTCCTGTGAAAATGCAACTGTTGAGAAGGCGAGTGCAGTTCTCAACACCACCACCACAGATCCGGGCAAACTGACCCAACTTGCTGGCCAATTTCTGCTCAAAAATGCAACCTGCATGAATGTTGATGGTGTAAATGCCTGCAAACTGGCTGGAGGTTCCTGTCGTACGATTGTGGATGGCTTCTACATCGAAATTGGATTATGTCTTCTTGTTGGTCTTGTATCCTACTTCACGATCCTTCGTGGAATGGCTAAGTCATTGGACTGTCTTCCACTCAAGGCCTATCGACTTCAACGGAAGACCTCTGAGTCTCTGTCATCATCAGCAGAATGAGTTTTAGTCGCCTGTTCTCACAGCCTGACTTATTTTTGTAATCGTCATGCGTCCACGAAAGAGCATCGCTTCCCTCCACTACTAATTCCTAATCATTCCTTGCACACATTTAAATGGGAGTCAGTACTGATGTTGTTTGCGATGGGGTCTTGTTGGTCTGTCTTGTGAATTCTTTTTTTATCTTGGTTACTTCTTCCTGCTCATTCCGTTTACTCCATTCTCGGCAAATATGTAATTTGTCTCGCTAATGCGACTTCATCCTTTTCTCACTGAAATATATAACTGCCGACCATCATCACAAGCATCTGGCTATCTTGACGAGTAACGCTGGGATCTCATTGGTGGTGTATGCGATTGTAGTGCTGTAATAATTTGGGGGTGGGGG
>UZAE01012159.1:0-26992 GCA_900617975.1 Rodentolepis nana
CATATGACAGGCGTTTTGATAGCTATCATTAGCCATTTAGCTGATTTCGGGCTTCACAATGGGAAGATTGATCAAAGTAGAAGAAAGTCGAGGGGTGGGGAACCGAAGAGCGATTCACAGATGTAAAAGAGGCAGACAGACACAAAGGTAGAGAAAAAGGTAAGGTGAGTACTGTGAAAGTGGTGGAATATGATATACAGTGGGGTGATGGTAGTTTAAAGTGAGAAGTCAACTGCCAGTTAATAGACTTTTTTGCCGTATGAGTATGCGTTGCCCAGGGTGCGCCATGTGGAGGTAAGTCTATCGCACACCCCTGAATGCAAAAATAAATTTGTTGAGAAGTTCCGTTGGTGGAAACTGCCTCTCTTTTGTACAATTAACCTAGTTTATAGACTGACTATATAAATGCGCACTTTTAATTAAAACCGAAATATTAAATTTTGAATAGTAAATATATCCGCATAAATTTTTAAAGTTTTGATATATATGTATATTTTGCAATAAATTAATACCTTGAAGATGAACCTTGATCAAAATATTGAAAACAATAACAAAGCACGTGTGTTTGTGTTTAAAAATAAATTTTACACATTTGCCCTGTAATATTGAAAACAACGTTGTTTTCTTTCGAATGTAAATGTCGCAGATCGCAGAGTAGACAGACAAAATCAGACGGAATATTACAATTACGTAATATAAAATTTCATACCTTCAGAAAAATTCCTTTAACTTTTAGTTTACTTTACTCAAATAGGGTTTTTTGAGGTGATTGAGATTAAGGATTTGACTGCGCTATTTTTTTAATAATATGAACATTAAGAAACCAGAATCTGAGATGGAAGAACAGAAAGTGGTCTCATTTGCGAATATAAAAGTTAGCTACTCTCTAGAAATGATGGATCTTGCCCAGAAATACTCGCAAGATAATTAGTAGGAAAAAATTATCTTTGCTTCTCATTATGTGATTTTTAAACAAAGTTTGCAAAGGACCATGCCATTCTAGTGTTCATAAAAGCACATGATTCTTTGGATAAACAATGTCAACTCTAAACATTTAGTAATAACGTAGAAATGAAAAAATATCCAATAAGAGTCACGCGACAAAGCTATATAATATGAAGCTAATTCAACAAAAGTGTTTACAGTGTTGGAAGTCTGTTTCGATTCTTCAAATTATGTTGTTTCTAATTCCTGCTCAAAGAATTTTCATGTCGGATTTACGCCGTTGAAAATTGACTAATTAATTACTTCACTAATTTTGCAATTTTAAACATGGTAACATTACAAGGATCACCTTTTATCCAAAACCTCAGTTTCAACTAAAATTGTTTTGAATCTTTGATTTTATTTCTAACGTTTAAAAATAGTATTTTGTATGGTGAATTTCATTTCGAATATTTTTGCAGATACTCTATTTTTGAAGAGTTATTAATTTATTTTTTTCGTCTGAATAAATAATGTCAGTTTAAATCGCAGCAAGGTTAAATCTGCAAAAGTCCTTCCTTGATTTTAAAATGTCTATTTTCTCTTTGACTTTTTGATAATTTTTTTATTTAAATTGGAAATTAAAGGTAGTGGATTCGCAGTCAAATACATTTTAAGCTAATCCAACGTTGATGAACGAAAATAAATAATATTCCAATATTAGTCGACTGAAAAATTAGCGAACATACTTAATATTTTGGTAGAAATAATAATGAAAATCGCAAAATATGCGTGTTTTTTTATGATGATATTAGAAAAAAATTAATGCGAATTTTTTGTAATCTTGTGTGTAAATTGTGAATCGATTTTAGGTTTTCAGTCTTTTACTACATAAAATACACTAGGATTTAAAAAATCTGATGCTCACTTAACTTTTTCTTAATTCCCAAAATTTCCAAAAGCAAAGTCAAATATTTGTAATTTCTATTGCTATGCCATAAGTAAAACAAATAAATGTTCCTTTCTAAAGAAGGACTTTTACCACTGAATAAGGGCAATTAGCACAAGAAAGATTGTGAATTATTTAAAACTGAAATACTTCATTAACATCTCGCAAATAAAAGTTCTTTCAGATAATTTTATACATTAAATTTAGAAATATTTTTTTGTTGTACCAGCTATCTACTAAGAAGTAAATCTGACAAGTAAGTGAGAAATAAAATCACTTAAACAATCATTTCTCTCTCTAATGTTTGTAAATCCTCTGCATATCTATTTTTTAACTTTTCGTTCGTATTTAGGCTGATTGTAATATCTTATGATTGGTACTAACGGAAAGCAAGAAGTCAATGCGATGACCTCAAAACAGTGAAAAATATTTATTTATTTATATTTATATCAAATGGCAGGCCCTTTAGTTGACTTCAGGCTTCACAGAGGGAGAGGAACATCAAATCGAAAAAAGTCGAGAGGGGGGGGAGTTGGACAGAAGAGTGTTTTAAAGATGTTAAAGAGACAGACACAAAGGTAGATGAAAGGTGAGGTGAGTACTGTGGAAGTGGTCGAATATGACATACAGTGGGGTCATGAAAGCTTGAAGTCAGAAGTCAACTGCCGTTTTAAAGACTTTATATATACGTTGCCCAGGGTGCACCACGTGAAGATAAGTCTATTGCCCACCTCACAGTGAAAAATATCTAAATATATAATCATTTTGTTCCTTTTTTATTATTGAGGATTTTAGAATTTACAAGTTAATGTCGATCGGCTTGCCAATTTACCTGGAATTACATTGTGGTGCTGTTTATCATTATTACCATAATTATTACAAATGGCAGGCTTTATGATGTTTATCCTTATCCCCGTACAGTTTATCATCGAGAAAATTAAATGAAACGTTCTTTTTTGACACTTCTGTAGTCAGTTCAATTTACTTGAACTTCCTGTAGCATTCTGTTATTCCAAGCATTAGAGAAGACTTTGAAGTTGAAGAGTCTTATTTTCATCAAGGATCACCCCCACATTACCATCGCGATGTCACATCTTTCAGTGATGAGGTCCTACCATACAGGTAGATTGGGCAAAGGGGTTTTGCTGAATATTCTCCTCGTTCACCAGACCTCACACCACTAGTTTTTATAAGGATACTTAAAAACAGAGTCTACCTCATAAAACCTGCAACGATCACTGAATTCAAAAAAGGAATTATTTCATTATGTGTGCGAGTGCCTTGCCAGCAGTGTCTGGATTGAAATGGACGTTAGTTTGTGAACAAGAAGTGAAAGCTAATAAAATTATATTAGCAAAATATTTTGCACTTTAGAAATAATAAAATTCTAATTGAACGCCACGTTTACAATTAGTTTCAAAGTGTGTACATTTTTGGGACACCCTGCAGTTAGAGAATTTGCACACATGTTGAGAAGTCAAATTAGCAAGTCGTTTTGTTTAAAATCGTTAAAATTTGCCTTTTCGTCGTGTCGAAGCGTAATTGTTTGTAAGGCTCCAGTGAAGTACATATCTCAGAAATTTTTATTTTAAGAAAGCTAGTCGAGCCACCAAGGAGCCGTCGATTTAATCTCCCGACTTGTCATCAGGGTAGCGATTCAATTACTATTCAGCGCTCAAATTGAGAAAATTTATTTTCCCTCACACAATACACTGGTTTGAAAAGCATACAGCTATCTTGACGGATAGTTTTACTTGCAAGGAGGACAAAGTGACAAATAGAAAACTAAAAAAAATATTTATCCATTTATTTCAAATGACAGGCGTTTTGATAGTTATCATTAGCCCTTTAGTTGACTTCAGGCTTCACAGAGGGGAAGGAACATCAAAGCAAAAAAAGTTGAGATGGGGGGGGGGACAGAAGAGTGCAACAGAGGTGTAAAAGACAGACACAAAGATAGAAAACATGGACGTGGTANGAGGGGAGGAGGAACGGAAGAGTGTTTCAAAGATGTAAAAGAGACAGACACTAAGGTAGAAAAAAGATGAGGTGAATACTGTGGATGTAGTCGAATATGATCTACAGTCGAGTCACGGTAGTTTGAAGTCAGAAGTCAACTTACGGTTAATGGACTGTTTTGCCGTATGTGTATACTTTGCCCAGGGAGCACCACGTGGAGGTAAATCTATTTCACACCCCTTATTATAGCCAACATCACATATTTTAAATAAATCGTAATTAGCATGATCATTTTGAAGGGTTTGAATACTTCCTACCGGACGTAGAATAATCGTGAATTCGAATCCCAATAAACGCAATAATCATCGAAACTTATTAAGTCGGCACCAATAATGGTGGTGTTCGAATTTGACTTTCTTCGGCATATTCCAAATTGCTGCGCATCTCACCAATATGATTTTTATGGAAAAACACTTTGATATCTCCGTCCGGGAGTTTATTGAATCGAATAACTTTGATGTTGTAAATTTATTTATATCAAATGGCAGGCTTTATGTTAGTCATCATAAGCCCTTCAGTTGACTTCAGGCTTCACAGAGGGGAAGGAACATCAAAGCAAAAAAAGTTGAGATGGGGGGGGGGACAGAAGAGTGCAACAGAGGTGTAAAAGACAGACACAAAGATAGAAAACATGGACGTGGTAGAATATGACAAACAGTTGTGTCATGGTTGTTTGAAGTCAGAAGTCATCTGCCGGTTAGTAAACTTTTTGACTTATGAGTATATGTTGCCAAGGGTGCATCAGGTGGAGGTAAGTCTATCGCACACCCCTTATTAGCAGTTGTAAAATTATAACAATTTTGAGACAATCACTTAGATAAATTTTGCATAATCCCATTTCTTTTAATTTAAAACAAATGTCCACATTATAGATTAGGGACATTTGTTTCAATGTTTCATTTAAAAATTCTAATATGTATGGTGTCTTGTCATTGTTCAAATTGATATATATATATACCTTGCTAGCTCGCTGTTGCTAGCTTGTGCCATATGCGGGCAATGTGAATTGCCTCACCTTGTGAAACTTAAGTTAGCATAGAGCCGATTCGGCCAATGGTGAGGTATAATCTAAACCTATCAAGGTTCAAAAAATGAAACAATAACTCTTCTTTGTAACTTAGTTCATGACAACACTGAAAATTATCCTTGACACCCAAGCTAGGCTTTTTTTACAAAACCCCGGGTAAAAACTCATAATATGGAACAATATACTAGTTATGCTATCAGTATTATCGAAATAATAAAATTGAGTTTGGCAAATTACAAATTGCAAAGGAGTTTTGAACTACAGTCTGCCTTTACATTTTCAAACCTAATGGAGATTTAACATTATCCACGATATTTTCTAAAAGTTTCTTTTTATTATTCTACAACAAAATAATTAATAGTTGCGCATATTTATTATCAAAATCAAAGTGGAAAATATAAAAAAACAATTTTGAGGCAAAAATTACTGTTCCCCATGGTGAAACGAAAAAAGCAAATGTTTTATTTTTTGATAATACCAAAAACATAAAACTGAAAATAATTAAGAACGACATCAAGACGCCAAAGGGTCTTATTACATTCAGATTATGGAATTGAGGTGCAAAAAGTGTAATAAATGCGCAGGTGAGGTTTTAAAAAAATCGATTTTCATTCTTTGTTTCCTTGAATGCAGCTATTGTTATACTACTTAGTCCAGTGTTCCTTGATCGATTTATTTTCTTGTAATGGATAGTTCAGCCAATTACAGTAAATCATTCTCCATTTTGCTATCAGTAGACTGCTCATAATAAATGTGAGATAAAACAAAGCTTCAATTAAAGTAAAATTAAAAGCCCACATTTCTAATAGCTGTGCTTTAGACTTTATTTGAAAGAAATGGCATGAAAATGGAAGGTGGCATGTTTTAATCCCAATTTTAAATGCAAAGTCTTAAAAGTAACCGTCCTTTAACTATAATATAATTCAATTTTGTTAAAAATGATGTACTGAATACAAAAAATAAGACAATTGCCAACAAAATAACGTCAAAATGACATCAGCGTACAGTTGCACTTTTAAATAAAAGCTGATATGAAGAGGACAAGATTAATTTTCTGCATGCATTCCTTAGAGGCCTCTACTAATGGGAGTTGAACGTTCTTGTTGCAATGAATTGAGTCATGCGTTTCTATGTGACCAATTTTACCTTTTCAATTTACTTTGGTTCCAAAGTCACAATTGCATTCACTTGTGTCTCTATTTTAAATGCATCAGAGACCTTGAAAACACTCAATAATCTTCACCAATGGACCATTTTTTATCTGTTTACTTATTTGCAGTACAATGATTGCATTCCATTCACCACCACATTGTGGGGCTCTTGATAATAAATTGGCAGTTCTTTTGTAAACACATTGTGCTTTAGATTAAGTATTTGTTTAGGCTTCCCGGGAATAGACATAAATTTATAAAATATTTTTAACTATTTCTCATTTCACACAGTTTCTGGTTTAATCAAATGTTACTGCTTAACTCAGCATAAAGTCTGACTCAATTTTACAAATACTCATACTTAAATTTCAGTATTTAAAATTGGTTGTAAGTATGTAAGGTAAAACAATGGTTATTAGATATGAATATTTGTTGAATAATTTTATTTGACACTTCTCATATTGAAATTGTATTAAAATCTAAATAAAGAAAATTCAATTATACAGTGTCCTGCTATTGTAATGGAAAATTTTGAATATAGTGATGTACAATTATGTCAGAAACGTGCTTCATCCGATATTAACGTTATTAGATTAATTTGTTATAGAAAATTTTTGTGACATTAGTAACTTACTATAGCATCCGAAAGCTATAATATTCGTAGAGTAAATAAAATCGAACAATTAGATCCAAGGAGATATGTTCAAATTTTGTTGACTCCCGTATGTATGAACTCAAATGTATATGCACTTAGATGACAATGAGTTGTGTGGGATAGACTTACCTCCACGTGGTGCACCCTGAGCAACGTGTAATCATACAACTAAAATTTCTATTAGTCGGTAATTGACTTCTGACTTCAAACTTCCATGACCCCACTGTATATCATATTCGACCACTTCCACAGTACTAATCTAACCTTTCCTCTGCCTTTGTGTTTATCTGTTTCTTTTACATCTGTGAATCACTCTTCTATTCCTCCTCCCGAATTCTTCTCACTTTGATGTTCCTCCTCCCCTTTGTGAAGCCTGAAGTCAACTAAAGGGCCAATGGTAACTATCAAAACGCCTGCCATTTGTTACAAATAAATAGATGACAAAGATAGAATTTTAAAATCCTACCNTACATCTAAAGGGATTGCATTTTATGACATTTAAGTGTTTTTTCCTTTGCAATCGTTTAGTCATATTCTGCACTCTGTATGGAATACACAATTAAGATTAATCTAATATATATATATATATCAAATGGAAGACTTTATGATAGTTTTCATTACCCATTTAGTTGACTTCGGGTTTCACAGAGGAGAGGAGGAACATCAAAGTCACAAACAGACAGGAGAGGGGAACAGAAGAGTGATTCGAAGATGTAAGAGAGACAGATACAAAGAAAAAGGTAAGATGAGTACTGTGGAAGTGGTCGAATATGACATACAGTCAGATCATTTTAGTTAGAAGTCAGAAGTCAACTACCGGTTAATAGAATTTTTTGCCGTATAGGTATAAGTTGCCAAGGGTGCACCACATGGAGGCAAGTATATTGCACACTCCGCTTATTCTAATATTGTTCATAACAATTCGAATATATCTCAAATCCATGGATAGAACGAAGAAGTAACGAAGGTAACCGGTGTATATTGTGCATATATGCTTTCCTCTCAGAAGTAGTTCTTGTAAATGCGTGGATTCTAGGTTGGCAAACTAAAATTTGATCACAACCTTATTAAGTGCAACAATGTTAATTTAATTATAGCTTTCGAGGAAACTATTAAATCTGGATGCGCATTTACTGATTTATCGTCAATTACTCAATTGGTATATCCTATTCAGGTATTGATTAAATTCAAGCACTGATCTCACTCAGTTACCGGATTTTCATATTTCAAATGGCATTTTCTAAATTTTAATTCAATTTAACCTACGATAAACCCATTTACCGTTCCTAACATTGCGCACTTCAATAACTAAATGAGACACAAAAGCCTTTGAGTAGTGGTCAGTGGTTTCTTCATGGGTGGTCGACTCACCAGATGATTTATTTCAAAATCCCCCCAAATGCTTGGACATTAAGCTGAATTAAAATTCTTTCAGAGGCTCGTGAAGAGATGACTTCTGTCTTGACACCCATTTGGCTGGGAAAGGAAATGAGCGTTTCAAGGATTTTTATTAATGCTACCCTCTATTAGCGTTAAATAATGCTAATACGCACATCTCCTATAATGAATTATATTCGTAAATAGTCAATTATCGGACTATTCAAAAACTATCATCGCATGTGAAATGGCAATCAAAGAGAGTTCGGAATGCTTGAAGTGACTAAATTCCTGCTCCAATTCCTCGATGATATCAAATCTGCTTGATTGAAAATTGAAGTAATATGGTTTAATTGCACAAACGATTTGGGAAATAATACCAAATTATAACTGTCAATATAATCGGCATTTATGTATGAACAGTATGAAATAACACAAAATCTTTCCTGAAAAGAAAAACTATTTTCCCCTTGAACTTGAGAATTATTCCTGAAGTCTTGTTACGTAGAATCCAGCTAGAGACCAGTGACAAAAAACAAGAGCTTCAAAAGTTTACAAGATGGAGTAGTGACACCAATCTTCTTCGCCTTTATTACTACCAAAATTTGTTAACATCTGTAAAACGATGCTGTTATCTTACTTCCAAAGAAAGAAAATCCATCAGATAAATTATTTGGCAAAATTAATGATAAATCCTTTAACACCCTTAGGTTTGTATGATCCCCTTTCAAAGTACGCCTCATTGGAACTAGACTTGTATATTTATAGTTTCGGGGTGTGCGATAGACTTACCTCCACGTGGTGCAACCTGGGCAACGTATACTCATACGGCAAAAAAGTCCATTAACCGGCATTTGACTTCAAACAACCATGGCCCAACTGCTTGTCATATTCGACCGATTCACAGTACTCATCTTACCTTTTTCTCTACCTTTGTGTCTGACTGTCTGTCTATTTTACATCTGTGAATCGCTCTTCTGTTCCCCACCCCTTGACTTTCTTTTACTTTGATGCTCTTCCTCCTCTCTGTGAACCCCGAAGTAAGCTAAATGGCTAATGATAGCTATCAAAACGCCTGCCATTTGAAATAATAAATATATTTATGGCTTCCACCTGATACCGCCAAAACGCTTCACGTCGGCTGTATCAGCCTGCTCTGAGACACNGATGTACAATTATGTCAGAAACGTGCTTCATCCGATATTAACGTTATTAGATTAATTTGTTATAGAAAATTTTTGTGACATTAGTAACTTACTATAGCATCCGAAAGCTATAATATTCGTAGAGTAAATAAAATCGAACAATTAGATCCAAGGAGATATGTTCAAATTTTGTTGACTCCCGTATGTATGAACTCAAATGTATATGCACTTAGATGACAATGAGTTGTGTGGGATAGACTTACCTCCACGTGGTGCACCCTGAGCAACGTGTAATCATACAACTAAAATTTCTATTAGTCGGTAATTGACTTCTGACTTCAAACTTCCATGACCCCACTGTATATCATATTCGACCACTTCCACAGTACTAATCTAACCTTTCCTCTGCCTTTGTGTTTATCTGTTTCTTTTACATCTGTGAATCACTCTTCTATTCCTCCTCCCGAATTCTTCTCACTTTGATGTTCCTCCTCCCCTTTGTGAAGCCTGAAGTCAACTAAAGGGCCAATGGTAACTATCAAAACGCCTGCCATTTGTTACAAATAAATAGATGACAAAGATAGAATTTTAAAATCCTACCTCTGGCGCATTCCACAACGCGCCATTGTCTGAGGCAAATAGTTTCTTCTCTACCATGCTTAAAGAGAAAAGTCATTTTATGGCCATCATAAAGGTTAGGCGCTCACTTTGCATTATTGATTCCTTATGTTAAATACTTTTATAATAAATTCAAAATGAGAATAAAGAAAATCCTTTAGCCCTACAATATCGGACATATTTTTTGGTAAATCATCACTAACTACCAATGACAGCCGCAATGAGTTTTATTTTATTGTAAAATAGATGAGGTTCGACTGTTATCGATGAAGGCCACAAGCCATTACAAATGACCACAAAATCAACGTAAACATTAACCATAAACCTCTTTAATTTTCCCTGTAAATGGAAAATGCATCTGTAAATATATCTAAAAGGACTGGACAATCACAAAGAGTTTAACGATAACCAAAAATTTTTCCCAGCCTGGAGAGCAAATTTTCGCATTTATTTAAACTACCTTTGGAAGAAACAGACAGTGATTTCGAGATTTCATAAAAAATAAAATTCAATATTTATCATTTTTTCTGGTGAAGGGGTGTGGGATAGACTTACTTCCACGTGGTGCATCCTGGGCAACGTATACTCATACGGCAAAAAAGTCCATTAACCGGCAGTTGACTTCTGACTTCAAACTACCATTACCTCACTGTATGTCATATTCGACTGCTTCCACAGTACCCACTTTACCATTTTCTCTACCTTTGTGTCTGTCTGCCTCTTTTACATCTGTGAATCGCTCTTCTGTTCCTTCCCCTCTTTGAAGCCTGAAGTCAACTAAAGGACTTATGATAACTATCAAAACGCCTGCCATTTGATATAAATAAATATCCTGTTGTTGAATATGTTGCTGCTACTCTTGTTTATTTATCAATTGCAAAACAATTCTGGCCTGGAGTGCAGGTCAATCATATTTATTCCTCCCTCAGATATTGCATTTTTCTGTCCATTAACGCGCGGAGTGACGGGTATTTCAGCTGTCACGAGTCTCATCCAGTAGACAGAAATGATTCACATGCTTTAAATAAAGTCAATTAACTGAAAAATCTATTCCCTGTACCCTAAGACATAGTGCTCCTATTTTCTTACTCAAATTTTGCATCAGATGATATTTCATTTTTGTGTACAACTAAGTCAAACGTCACAAGCCATCAACTCGAACAAAGAAACATGAGGAAAATGACAAGAACTTTGGACAGTGCATTATAGTTGCTCGTGACTAAATAAACAATCCAGGGTAAATAGACCAACACGGCAGATGTTTACTTGCATGACGTTTGTTCTGCTTGGAAAATTGTTAAATCCTTTCATATATATAAACAAACTCTGTTCGCATTTATTAGTTTTGGAGAAAGAACTAAGAAATAGTTTGAATCAATTTACCTCAAAGACAACTTCAGTTTACCAAAACCCAAGGAAGGAATGCTTACAAGTGGATGTAATAGCATTATTTAGTCAACTAAGGACGAGTGTTCCCCTCTCATGATAAACAGTAATCTCATTGCTTTATTGATCAGGCACAACTATTTAGTAAACTCTCTTACTCACGAATTAATGCTGTACGTTTGAAAGGTCTAATCTTTTAAAAAATCAATTCTGTTTCTTTGCTAAGGATTTCGCCACTGGTGAAAATGGAAACATCTTTTCAGCGAATCATAGGATAATAATAAAAGTAAATATACTTATGCCTCATTTATTTGCAAACCCAGAAAAATACTTTTAGTTAGATTTAGTAATGAAAATAAGAGTTTAAATGGATTGCAGTTGTTGCAAATATATATAGTTGCATTAGATCTAGATAATTTTGCATATCTGAGTTCTAACTTTGTCAGATCATTGACTTTAGAAGGTCAAACGGTCTACTCATATGTGAGCAAAATTGTCTATCCATGTGCAGATAAGGGATATTTACTTTACTTACTACTTGTGAAAAAGCATGATGTAGAGAATTGGTAATTTCTTATAATAAAAAGCCCAACGAGGCCAATTTTGTGCCAATTATTCAAACTGAGATGACAAAATTGAATTGAAACCGAAATTAGTGCTGTTTTGCCCTTCCGTTCCTAATTTCCAGCCTTTCAGTAGATGGCTGAGCAAATTCACCCCACATGCGCGCTTTATGCAGCAATTAGAAGTAAAGTAAAAATTGAAACCATTCACCTGTCTAGGGTACAGAAAGAGGGTTTTTCATTTTTGAATTTGTGTGTTTGTTCGAATTCTTAAAAGATGGGCATCCAAGGGGCCATCAAAGACTGAAATTTACTTTTGAAATTTGTTGACTCAGAGGAAGATTTGGTATAAAAATTGGAAATAACCTTTCCAAAGTAGAAGTCGTCTTTGAAGAAACTCGGTCGAGGCTCTTTCGAGTGAACCGCCTTGAGCTATCTCATCTCGTACTAGGACTCTGCAAAAGGCACAATACCGTGATCCACTTATTCGCCGTATCACCGAAAAGCTTCAGACCCTTTGCAAAGCTCATAATAGTGATAAAGATCACGATAAGATTCGCTTCTACTTTTAGTGCCAACTCTAACGCTTCTGAAAGTAGGTAAGCTCATTACAAGTTGCTGTCTGGCTCTAGAGACTTTACGAGTTAACTCTGTACTCATTACACAATCTGATTTATCTTAAGTGCCTTTACGCGGACATTATTTTCATGTAACACCACACGAATCCACTTTATGGAAGGCCATCTGCAGGTCACACTTGGCTTGAACTCACATTAATATGTAACAAAGCATTTATGACACCAAAATCATTTTACTTCATGCACAGGTCAGCAATATTCTGAATATATCCAAGAATTCAAGCCTCTTCCCTGTCCCACTCTTCCATCCTCTATTTTAGTTGATCTTCTTTAGTGCAAATCTTTTTCCGAAACAAGTTTGAAAGTAATTTTAAAAAGCAATGGTCATGAATTTGAAGCTTGTCGAAAGTTCCATTTCACTAAAAGTACATTTGAAGAGCCTTGAAGCCTTGTCATTTGATGAAATAAAGCCCCTGGTATTATGAACGGTAACCCGCAGAGGATTTCAAGCCAAATGCAATATAGAATGCCACCATAGGTCAAAGGAAGTCAATACATCAAGGCTATTTTGGATGAACTTTAGAACTCGCTTTATTGTCCCATCAGTTGAATTTCTTTCCCGAAAGCCAAATGGTACCCGCTCAAGTTACTATATATTGGGTTGGCAACTAGGTCATTGCCGTTTTTGTTGACAGATTCACTCTATACTTTCTTTTGTTTTGTTAACGTGGCCAGAGTATCTAACCTATATTTTTTTTCTTACTGTATGGGTCTCTAGGTTAATTAGTAAAAAATTTTTTTGTTTAGTTCTTTAGTTTTGTTTTTATCCCAATTTAAAAATGAAAGAACAGGACGTGCACTTCCCACACATTTTATTGTATTACTTCCGAAAATGCAAGAACGCATCGCAAGCACAAAAGAAGTTATGTGCCGTATATGGAGATGAAGCCTTCAAAGAAAGGCAGTGTCGAAATTGGTTTGAAAGATTTCGTTCTGGTGATTTTTCNACTTACCTCCACGTGGTGCAACCTGGGCAACGTATACTCATACGGCAAAAAAGTCCATTAACCGGCATTTGACTTCAAACAACCATGGCCCAACTGCTTGTCATATTCGACCGATTCACAGTACTCATCTTACCTTTTTCTCTACCTTTGTGTCTGACTGTCTGTCTATTTTACATCTGTGAATCGCTCTTCTGTTCCCCACCCCTTGACTTTCTTTTACTTTGATGCTCTTCCTCCTCTCTGTGAACCCCGAAGTAAGCTAAATGGCTAATGATAGCTATCAAAACGCCTGCCATTTGAAATAATAAATATATTTATGGCTTCCACCTGATACCGCCAAAACGCTTCACGTCGGCTGTATCAGCCTGCTCTGAGACACGCATGGGAGTGATTGGGTGCATTTTGCACAAAATACTTCCTACGTTAAAGGGTTAAAAATTGCATTTCATTACATATCTAAATTGCCAGAGCCTTGCTCATTCGTCACTCAAAATTAGTCATCAATACTTTGTGTTAGTTCGCACATTGCTAAGCGCTATTGGGTTATCAACTAACAAACAATTTGGTTTCTAACATAAATTATTTCCTTACCTTAGCTATGATGGTTATCTCAACACCTAACCAGTTGGCGAACACTCATCGTGCAGAAAAAGAAATACATTTTATCCTTCCTTCACTATTAGAGCTGCCTCATTTCATTTTTGAGGTTGGTTTGGTCATGTACGCTAATTTAGAGTTAGTGTCTTAAACCAATTTTGTTTCAAATATTCTAAAACGTTATCGTTCGAAAATTGGATCGAGCCAACGATGCAACTTGTATATAGGCATTAAAATTGACAAATCACTGGAGATTTTACATTACATTTCTATTAGCCATTATCGGTTTTTAAAAAGGTTCCCAACCGCATTCGCACATGTCTCACAGCAGACTGATGCCAATGTGGTGAGTTTTGACAACGCTAGTCGAGGGGGATAGATGTATTGAGCATGTTTCAAACGGCACTAGCGCCTTCTGTCACGTGTCAAGTACCAATGGAACATATTTTGAAACAGGGCCGTACGGTCCTAAGGGGGGGGGGGTTTAAGGATTATTACCCGTTTCCAGATTCATTGAGTACTTGCTTGAACCTCCAGATTTTTCTGATCTTTCACTTTCTTGAATAGTTGAATTGCGCTTTCGATCAGGAAAACTTCAAGTGGAACGCCTATATAAACCCAAACAAATATTGTGGAAGTCTCGACTGTGTAACCCAGAAACACCTAAATAGCTGCTCTTCAATTGTATCGGATTTCTTGCCATTTCGTCCTATCAATCTCGAAAGGTTAATATACATTTTTAGGCAACTGTGAAATGACAATTGGAGTCTGTGATTAGCGTACTCTCCGTGTCATTAAAATTATAACACCCCCAAAAGTGTAAAATGCCAATACTATGCCTTAAGATTTGCGTTTTCCCTTAACGAATCTCCATTTAATTGACGCTATATCAAGATCTCTCCTGAAGCAATCTAAGTGGACTGGTGTTAACATCACCAATTAGAGTGGGGAGCAGGTCTGCAAAACCACTAACATAGCTCTCACTTAAATGGCTATTGTCACACACATCAGTAATAAATCACCTTACACACCCTTTCCCATAGTTTCTCCTCTCGCTCGCTTCACGCACAAATCCCAACGCAGCCGTTCGCTCCGCTTGGGTGGCTTACATGATTGTTACCCACCCGGACCTCCCAATCCTTCTTCCCAGACGCTGTTAATTGCGATCAGTGTTGGTCGCGTGGCGACAAATCAGGTGCCATTTCTCCTCCTTTTTCTCCCACTTTACGGCTGGGATAAATGGGCCAGTGTGCAGGTCTGAGAAGCGATCAAAGTAGTTATTTATTATTACATCCAAACACAGACATCGCCAGGTGGAAACAAGGTAGACAAATCTGAGCAGGCAAACCGTTGAGATATGAAAAAGCGATTTTTCTGCAATCAGTGATTCATAAGATTTCAATACATAGAAATAAGGCAAATTTAACGTATTTAGAAGTGTGGAAGCATTGTAATCAGTGATGAAACAGTAATTAATTTGCATTAAAAGGACTTCCAGAGGACCATTTTCAACTGAGAATTTCCTATCTTATATCATGTTTGAGTTTGGTTTACGACTGGTACTTACGAGCCAGCCATTGTTTAATTTAAACAAAACTAACAAATCATGTTTTTTGGTGAAACTTTGGCGAATAAATCGCTATTGATGGAATAATAGTTGAGGGCCGTTAAAATTAAGATATCTGCTCGTCTAATGGATACGATATCTCGTTCGAGAGAGTAAATGATGTGGCTTGTTCTACTTGAAATTTTTACTTTAAAGGGAAGTCAGTAAGTTAGAAATAAAGCTCGATGACTCAGCTCCAATAAATGCAGTATACTGAAGAGTACAGAGTTTTAGTGGAACGCACTATCGATCGAAAAGTTTGAGGAAACATTTCGTTCTCGTGGTTTGGCGGGTGCATGCCTTAACATGGCCTAGAATTAATTAAATAATTAAAACAAACTCGATAAAGGTAAAATTTCTAAGGTTGTGAACGGTAAATGTGAACAATGAATTCGGAATGACTAATACAATATTTATCCAATGAAGAGTTAAATAGTAGTGGACGGAGTTCCACAATTGTTGGAATAATTTTTGCGCAAATTGTCAATTTTTCTTTAAATTTTAATAGCCAGTAATTCCGCCTTTCATTCGTAAATGGAGGAATTAATTTTTAAATAGTAGTGAATTAAAAGTAATGAAATGAAATTTCGACAATCGTACACACTCTCTGTCTTATAAAAAAAATGGTCATTGTTTCAGCATTTAATATTATCATGAAAGTTTCTTGTCTCTCCGTATCACATTTTTACCTCCACGTCTGCGGCTCCAGTACCAATCAAAATTGAAATGTCGCTTCTGACTTGTATTTTCTTTATTACCTTTCTACTCACCTCAAACCTATTTGTATAAATTGGTTCGAGAGAGCACAAGAGGAACCAATTGCCTGTTAAGTAACGCTCAAAAGCATTGAAGTAGAATCCGCTCATAAGCTTGTAATCTCTAAAACACGGAATCTGAACGCTGCTCAGAATGTCTGAGGTAATATACAGTACTTGTCGAAGGTAATAACTAAACTAGGAACTTTGATTAAAAAACCGTGATTGCAAGAATAATCCATTTGAATGCATTAACTTATTTTACGGCTCAGTTGTATAGTGTACCTAAATTAGTGTAACTCCCATGTAAAATATTTACCATAGCTCCGAATTTTATTATTATCATTCAGACAATGAAGAAGAAGATATTTTATGCAAAACATTTTGTTGTCCCCAAAACGTTACCTCCTGAATAACCACTGCGCGACTGCTAGCGTCATTTCATGGGTACAATTAGCACAATGATACATTAGTTCTCCTCCTTTTGGGCCCGGGGAGATTAGTAATCATCTCAAGGGAGTTTTACTTCCTTGTTTTAGTAGCAGAGTCCAATTGTTAATCATTGGATAAATTGAAATGTTAATGGACTCTGCCGAAGAAGTAGTTCACTGTTTAATAATACCACTTAAGTTTTGATTTACCTTTACGAGTTAAATTAGCTTCAATCACTACAATCAATCGATACCATTACTACCAAGATAAATTTTATTGTTTTAAGACAGATGCTACGTAAATTCAAATCCCCCCCCCCATCTCAAGTTAATAGCTCAGACGCCCTTGAAAAAATTTTCCTGCTTGGCTTCTTTGTAGGAAAATGACGAATTAATTTTGGTGACCTTGTTGCCTTGGTTTTAAAAACCGGAATGCTGGAAATGAGTCAGGTTTCCTATTGTCTCCAGCTTGGCTAACTTCTAGCCTCCTACAGAGATAGACAGAGACCGATCGAATAAAATGAACTCTAAAACTACTAGCACTCACAGTTAGTGCTTCCACTTTGCTTTTGGAATATATTGTTCTTCACTAAAGATTCTGCTTCCCTTCTTTTAGCAGGAGCCTCACTTTCAGGATATAATCGAACACTACCCACAAATGCTTGAGAATAATTTCCGCAGAGTGAATCCAGATGTGAAGGGACTGGAATGGGTGTTTGATTTGGAGACAACCATTTTTCAGATCAACATTATCTTACACGATACATTTCTCGAACCCAGTAACAAGTTAGTGTAGAAAGGACGAATTCCTTGTTGTCAAGACGACAACGAAGCGAACGTGTTTCTACGCTAATTTATTTTATATTGGGAGAGTTTTTGTAGGCGGCACGCACATTCCTGTTCAACTCAGTTTACTGAGCAAATCAAGTGTGACGGCTCAGTTAATCGTTGAAGTACGGGGTTCTGTGCTAGTTCACCTTGGTGAACCGAGATTTGTAGTTCGTCTTGATTTGGCTATACCATCTAAATTCCCATTTGTTTGCTCCAAAGTGTCTGGATAAGAACGGAGCTGTTTGTAAAATGGTCCATTTCTTATTGATTCTCCTAATACCCAAAATATTGCATAACACAAGACTTCTCTCGAAGAATTAAAGATGTTGTGGGTAGATGAGAGGTAAATCAAGTGTTTTACCGGGAATAATATCTACATAATGCATTAGATTATAAAGAACTATAAAGATCAATAAGCTTACATTATGCAATCTGGATTCAATGAAATAAAATCGAAATTACCTGACTTAATGTCAACTTTTACTCGATTCCATCTGATTTCCACTTTACTAGAAAAGTTTTAATTTTAAAGTTTTTGCAATTTAGTAAGATGGCTTTTTCGGCTGTTTAGGTGCTTACCTCCGTCTTCAAGACATTTTTTCCCACTTCATTACTTACTTTGATTGATTATTAACTAAACATCTCGCTTCCTTGTGAGAGAGAGAGAGTTAATAAATTGCAGGTCTACTAAACACACCCTCCAATTAATGCGCTAGCTAGGTGAGAGAGAGGCCGAGGATGGCTGCGTTAGACGCCAGGATAAATGTTTCCTTTTGCAGGCTAGAATCATGTGATCTCCATCGCGGTCTTCATCCTCCCTCTCCACCCCACCCCCCACCCCCTCCCCACCATTTCCTGCTGAGTATATTTTGTGAACGACACATTAGTCATTTTCACACCGAGGTTAAGAATAAATTCTGGCGTGTCTCCTGACTATAAATTACAAAGCACGCTCAAAGCATGCCTAAACTATCTTTTCATCTACGTACATAAATGTTGAAATTGAGTCTGTTTCGAAGGTCTTTTGTCCAGTATGATCTTGACTTTAAAGTATTTAATATCTAGACTAATGGCCAGGTGGTTAAGAAAACCGAGACAGGAAAAAGTTAACTGAATTTATTTGACATACGATTTGACTTGGTGACTAATCAAAAGTTAACTTTGAACGTGGTAGTAGACACAACCTTAATCAATATTAGCTTTGTGTGCAATTACTCTATTTTAATCCCACTCATTCTGTTTGATCGAGACACCTTTTTTGCCATTCTCAGAACATTAACATACGGCTCTCAGACTCGCTAAAAGTACATCATTACCTCTTTTGACAAAGCAAAGTAATTATAATTTCAAATCATTGGCGTAGCAAGTAAAAGATGTTTCTGGATGCATCGCGTAGGAATTGAAATTTCACCGAGAGAATGTGCTTTGTTTCATTTACCTTCTAAACACATCGAACTTCTTGTCTAGCATTCCCGCCATGAGTTCTGCAATTGTTGTTGGAACAATTTACTAAAAGGAGGCCTAGGTAAGACGGGTTCTCTCTGTTACCTTCTGAGTAGTTCTTCGAATTGTTAAATACGTTACAATCAGGTTCAAAGGTAAAAATGCCCTCCGAAATCCCTAAAGCGGAAGTTAACCTCTAGACTACTTATTGATTAATGATTGATTATTAATTGATGGGTTTTATATGACCGATTTTACTTTACAGAGGGTGCGCGATTGACTTACCCCTATCGTGGTGCACCCTGGGCAACGTATGTTCATATGGCAAAAAATTCTATAAACCGGCATTTGAATTCTGACTTCAAACTATCATGAAACCACTGTATGCCATATTCGACCATTTTCACAGTACTCACCTCACCTTACCTTTTTCTCCATCTTTGTACCTGTCTGTCTCTTTTGCATCTGTGAATCACTCTTCCGATTCCCCTCTCGATTTTTCGTGACTGATATTCCTCCCCTCTGCGAAGCCCGAAGTCAACCAAAGTGCTGATGATGAAAATCACAAAGTCTGCCATTAAATATAAATAAATTTTACTTTACAGTTGGTTAAGGAAACTCGACATTTGGGAGGTTATTAACCATTTCAGAGCGCAGTAGAATTCAATTTAATCGCACTCAAGCAATAAATTGCACTTTGTAATAGAAGATCCCATAAATGTTGGAAGTGAAATTCAAAGATACGTGCTTGAGATCGTGAAGGATGACCGCAAGAAATGGGAATAATAATTTGATCTTTGAAATAACGAGTTTCATTTCTCCCTCTCTCTCTCCCCACCCTCTCGATCTCATGTGAATTCGCGATTGTCTTTTTCATTTCCCCATGTTCCAAATCGGAAGCCGGACCAATTAATTAATTGCTTAATGTTCATTCATTTTATTAGTCGCCCAACAGCATTGATTGCTTAAAAAAAACCTGAATAAAAGAATACATTTTCAGAAGAAAGCAAAGCATGCCGTTTTTAAAATAATAACTTCTGTTCCGACCAATTTCCAATTGTGAAGTTGAACAATAGCTTGCATTGTATTTAAGAAGTGTCTACTTCATTTGGGAAATAATTATCTGATTTAAATATTTCGGATAATAAAAAAAACATTAATCAACACTATATTTACCATTGGAAGAAAGCAAACACTTCTTTAATAATAAATGATAGCCCCAATAAAATTTTGCTAAACTCTAAATTCCCTTCTCTTTCAATCGAGGAAATAAATGCATAATTTTCACGTTTGATCGAGTGAGAGGATTCAATTTTCACTAAATGCCATTAGAACCGTTTTAATGCTGTAAAACCGGGGTGTGCGATAGATTTACCTCCATGTGGTACACACTGGGCAACGTATGCTCATACGGTTAAAAAGTCTATTAACCGGCAGTTAACTTCTCACTTCAAACTACCATGACCCACTGTATGTCATATTCCACCACTTTCACAGTACTCACCTCACCTTTACTCTGCCTTTGTGTCTGTATCTTCTACATCTTCCCCACTCTATGCCATATTCGACTATTTCCACAGTACTCACCTTACTGTATGTCATATTCGACTACTTCCACAGTACTCACCTCATTGTATGTCATATTCGACTACTTTCACAGTACTCACCTCAACCGTATGTCATATTCGACCCCTTCCACAGTACTCATCTTACCTCGACTATTTGTCATATTTGACCCCTTTCACAGTACTCATCTTACCTTGTCATATTCCACCACTTTCACAGTACTCACCTCACCTTTACTCTGCCTTTGTGTCTGTTTGACTCTTTTACAGCTGTGAATCACTCTTCTGTTCCCCCTCTCGAATTTTTCTCACTTTGATGTTCCTCCACCTCTCTGTGAAGCCCGAAGTCAGCTAAAGGGCTAGTGATAACTATCATAAAACCCTCCATTTGAAATACATAAATGCTGTGAAACCACCTTTGTAAGCATGGTACTTACTTTACGCGCCTCCCATTTCGCACCTCGATTTCGCAACCAGACATCTGTTCAATTCCTTTCTTCCAAGTTTCGCATTTCCACCACTTAGTCAGATGGTTGTTGTGCGGAAATCGCGATATTCGGTACGCTCACAGAAATCATGACGCATGTTTAAGCGGTCTAATAATTGATACTTGCGATACGCGTTACCGAACTTTGTCCAAGTTGCCATAACTCGATGGAAATAACAAAATAACGATTTGCGAATTCACCGTCATAATCTTATCATATGAGTATGTATTTAAATGCTTTAGAGATAAATTGAATAAAATGGAAAATCTCATTTCTACTCTTAAGTCCACCCCAGTTCACCTAATCAAAATTAAGGTGGAGCTTTTAAAGAACTTGATTTACTCAGCTGGTTTCTGAAGAATGAGAGTTGAGTAAGCGTATTTGGGTCAAATGCTCTCTCCGCTTTTCCCATATATATGGCTTAAAGAGAACTTGTCGAAGACATAGGCCCACTCTATTACTGTATAAATTATTGTGTTTTTTTACAACAAGGATCTTCCAATTCCACTTTTCCCTATTGGATGATTGTCGTGCTAGAAGTCATACATTATCTCATCCATCTTTTGGCTTTTGCAGGAATGAACTTGAACAGATCCTCCCACCGGTCGATTTTCTCCTTTCACGCATTTACCTCACTTAGGACTTCCACACTATTAACCATTTTTTTTTAATGTCAGTAATTATCATTTCCGATTTGCTTAATCGATGATTTATGGCACCGGTTATTAAGTTACTGATATGAAAGTCACCTAGCCTAGAAGTACTCGGAGATTCAAAGTTTGTTTACAATCACACAAAACTGCACTTAGCCAAAACAACCAGTTTGGTCAACCCTAATGCATACTTCGAGCAAGTCATCTTCGATTCATAATGGTTTTGTAAATGTCCCGAATGCAAAGAGGGATTTGTATAAAAAATCCTCCTATAAGTTAAAAGGGTTACTCATCTGCTGTGTCGATGTGTGAATTGTCGAATTCAGTAAAATAATTGGACTATTCCAGATATGAGATTAGATTTAAGATGTACTTATTTTTAAATGGCTATTTGAAGAATACTAAAAGAAACTAGTTCTACTGACGAAAATTAAAAAAATATAACCAAGTGATTGCAATTGAACTTTGTCCACTCTTTCTATTCCAATTTGGGGGTATGCGATAGACTTACATTCACGTGTTTCACCCTGGACAAAGTATACTCACGAAGCAAAAGAGCCTATAAACCGGCAGTTGACTTCTGACTTCAAACTACCATGACCCCACTGCATGTCATGCTCGACCGCTTCCACAGTACTCACCTTCCTTTCGTCTTTGTATCTGTCTCTCTTACATCTGGGAAGACCGAGGCCAACTAAATGGCTAATGATAACTATCAGAAAGTCTGCCATTTGATATAAATAAATCTTCCTATTTTACACACGCATAGACTTATTTGACTTCAATACACTGTGGTTATGTAAATATCACCTCAATTAGTCATTTGATTTTGGTGGCATAGCAATGCCATTAATAACAATGCACTAACGTGTCTCAATTCAAAAAATGTGGATCAATTTCCAAGTTGGGCCAATGTATTTTTAAAATTGAAATCTCTTATTCGTTTTGATGTTGTGAGAAGGGTCTTGATCCATCGCGAAATTTTGTTGAAAGGTACTGATTTAATGACACTACACTCAACTGAAGACGAATGATGTAAATTGATTTACCACATTGAAAGATATTGATTTCAAAGTACCAACCAACAGCCATTCCTAACTGGTCCAAAAGCCGAAAGGGGTTTAGGAAGATGTTGGTCTACAGAGCAAAATCGAATTCATAAAAACAAAGGGGGTGGGAGTGGTGAAGAGAAGTTACAAATTACTACTCCCCATTAATGACATTTACTGCGTCCAAACACACTATCTAAACTATGCAAAAAACTCCTATCATGTTTCAACTGCTGATGCCGGACCGGCGAATGCTTCTCATCACTAATGGAAGACAATTAGTTGAAGTACTTGCTATTGTACTGAAGGATACGCCCCTACAAGGGAAAAGTCCATTTCTTCTCAAATCTACCTATTAATAAACGCAAAATATGAGCGTAATGGAAAGGTGAAATTCCTTTTGTGGCGTTAGTGTCTATCTCTACTCTGTCTAATTTATATATTTGTTCAAAACATGATTAAATAAATCAGATTTTTAAGTAGTCAATAAAATATCTTCTATAAATAATATTTTATTATTTGAACTGACCGTAAGGTATAATGATTCTAAATTTTCCATCCATTTTTTTTCATTTCTTTTTACCATATTCAGAGGTTGTTCGTCGTTTGATTAGTTAAAAGGTCTCTCTCTTAAAAATTATATTTCTGCTTATTTTAAAGACTAATAAATCAGGTTGGTAGTGGCAAGTGTATCTTTAACTTAGTCCATTTTACTACAGTCGGTTACAAGTAGATTTAATCACTAAAAGACCTGCCTTTACTAATATGCCTTTTAGAATAAAAATTGCATATCTATTTAGCTTGAATCCATTTTGCTTAAACCAAATGTGGTTTATCGATAACGAGCGATTACTGATTGGCAAAGTGGTTATTATCCTTAAATACCCTGAAGGCAATAAAGACTACTGTCTCTAGAGTCTGCTCTCTTTCCCCTAAACGTACTGTTTAGTTGTTTCCACTTTCAATCACGCAGAGTACTGCAGGGAGAGCAAACTGGCTGGTGGAGAAGATGCCGGTAAAAATTAATGTACAGTTCATACAACGCAATGGCTTTTGTGCGTGAAATACCGCCTACTCTCTCTCTCTCTCTCGGTTGTTGGAAATAGCTCCTAATTCGGAATTTCCCATCCCGTTTCGTCTAATTGATTGTTTATTAATAGCATCGATTTAATTGGACTTAATGCGTTGTAGGTGGAGCTCAAGATTACCAATCAAGCTATTAATTAACAAGTGGTTAATTAAATTACTGTTATGTATGAATAAAGTATTCGCCAAGTGGCTAAACGATGCAAGTTCTAATCAAGAATAAGTCCAATTGAGTGAAAGATAGTTTCGATAGTACATAACTATCGAAAGAAGATCTATTGAGCGAGGAAAATGGATCCCTTCAAAGTGGAAACATTGAAGCTATTAGTTTATTAATCATAACCTAAAAATACACTCATTTTTACAAGGGAGAAAGTTTATTTCCAAAAGTGCTCCTAATATTGATTTTTAAGTAGACGGAGCTACGAAAACGATAATTTCAAATTAGAAAGATTATAAGTTGAGAGAAATGAGAAAAAATCATTATCTTAAGCAACAAATTCAATTGACGAAATTGAATAGCTATCAGGTTTTCTGATGAATTAATCTACTATAAACCGTCATTTAAAGCACTACCTTATTCAAGCATACATTTTATGAAACGGGGTGTGCGATAGACTTACCTCCACGTGGTACACCCTAGGCAACGTATATTCATACGGCAAAAAAGTCTATAAATGGGCTGTTAACTTCAGACTTCAAACTACTATGACCCCACTGTATGCCATATTCGACTATTTCCACAGTACTTACCTTTACTCCATCTTTGTATCGTTTCTCTTACATCTGTGCAGCACTCTTATGTTCCTCCACTCAAAATGTTCTCACTTTGATGTACCTCTCCTCAGTTAAGCCCTAAGTCAGCTAAATGGCTAATGATAACAAGCAAAACGTCTGCCATTTGAAATAAATAAGTAAATAAATATTTTACGAAACATCTCAAATTATCAGATAATTCATAATTGGCACATATGGACGACTTTGAGGTGGGTAAATAAGCCAGGTCAGGTAGCTTGCCAACCACTCATCATTTCTTCCACTTTAATTGACACCAAACGAAGAGGCTTTCTCTCCCACTTTCTCTGTCTTTTTCTGTGCCTTAAAAGGTGTGTGAAGTGTGACAAATTTTGAAATTTACTAAATCAGCTAAGTCCAATAGCATTTGAAAACAAATTGGTGCACTTTTAATGCTGATATTTGTTGCTTTATATAGTCGTTTGTATACTTTTTCAAGCATTACAACTAATTTTATGATAATTTGAAAAATGACAACATGGGATAAGTAAGCCACAAATCTACAATGAATCCGTTTTAGTGTCATCAAGAATCTAACTGAAATTCATTGATGATTAGCAGACACGTTTGCAGAATCGAATTAAATTATTATTCCATTTCGACTTATGAACAAATGAAAGATCAGTACGCCTGCGTCTGATGAGGGGCCACTTTTGAGTTAACCTTCGTATTTTTAGTATGTTTGAGACAGGTGAGTCAGTAAACTGTCTAGACTCCTGCCCCTCTATTGAATGTACCACCCATCCCAGCCTCTCTTTCCTTTGCGGTTGACGCCGTGGTTTTATCATACCTCGTCTGAGTTACCTGCAAGAAATAATTGTTTTCTCAATACCCCAATTCGATGTGTGGGACTTCTTCGTCTGCTTAATAAAACATATTACGATAAAATTATTTACTCAAATATTTATTTATATGAAATGACGGACTTTTTGATAGTTATCTTTAGCATTTTAGCTGACTTCGGGTTCCACAGAGTCGAGGCACATCAAATTCATGGTGAGGAGAGTACTGTGGAAGTGGTCGAATATGACATAGTCGGGTCATGGTAGTTTGAAGTCAGAAGTCAACTGCTGGTTTATAGGCTATTTTACCGTTTGAGTATACGTTGCCCAGGGTGCACTCCGAGGAGGTAAGTCTATTGCACACTCCATTGATAGCCAAATATTATCAGAGCAATTAAGTGACTACAGGGGTTACTATTTGAAGATGATACTAATAAGGAAATCATAAATAGATGGATAATTACCACCAACCTCAAAGCTTGTTACTTCAACGCTAATTCAATATGTCAAACCTATCAAGTTAAATGCGATGTGTGCAAGTAAATCCAACTTTAAAAGGCATAGATAGAGAAATTTCTACAATTGTACTGGAATAGGGCATTGTAATCACTCTAACTACGCTCTGCCTGAGGATATTTGGGGAAGTGATGAATATATGGTCTATTTTTATTATCGGAAGCAATAGATAAAATCAGGTGCAACTCAAGGGAATTCGCATACTCTTCCTCTAATCTCATTTCCGCATTTTCAAAATCGGATTTATAAAAGGGTTTTTTTATCGGGCAAAATGAAGGGAAAATCGGCCTTCCTTTGATGTTAAAATATAATGATTCTCTCATTTGCAAGGGGTCAATACTGACTAAACTCTTATTGGAGAGAGATTAGTCCACCCTCGTTATTAAACCATCTAAAAATCCCTCGTTTAACCTCTATCGAACATAGATTGACAGTTTTTCTCATCTGTCAAATTCCATTTGTCTCTTAAAGTTGGAAATAAATGTAAACCTCTAAACCTCTGGCCATAAGAAAGCATACTTAAAATTCGGACTTTCAATTAATGAATAAATTTTCTTTTGAGAAGAGGAAGATAGGCTTACCCCCTATTCTGACCACCAATTTTAATTCCCCCTATTCAAATATTCAAAGGAATAAAGGAATGCAAATGCAGCTAGCAAAGTTGATTTTCATTTGAGGGTAGAGTGGAAGGTTATTGGCGTTTTGGTTTACAGAGAGGCAAATTTTAACATCTGTGGTCGAGGTTTTCACTCTATAGGACTTCTCTTCCTCCCCATTGAAGCTAATTTAGTATTCAGCCATCCAGACTCCATTTTTCACCCCAAATTTGTGCGCATGACCCCTTTCTCCAACAGCTTGGTCGTCAGAGGGGATAACCCAGACAGACACTACAAAGGTGATTTGTCCCAAACAAAGTGCATTAGGTTGGGCGTTTTCACCCAGCGTTTGTATTAAAAGGCCCAGACACTAATCAATACCTGTACTAGGAGGAGGGGG
>UZAE01012159.1:27612-48472 GCA_900617975.1 Rodentolepis nana
ATATATATATATATATATATATATATATATATATATATATATATAAGCAAGGTGTGATTACTCTGTACAATGTGCCAAAATTAGACTTTGATGATTTAACTCCCATATTCAAGGGATAGCGTTGTGTTTGCTCTGCTTGGAGCTTGGAGCTGACCTATTGGTAGGCTTAATCGTATCATTATAAAAGGTAGATCGAAAGTTCACATCTAACTATGACTTTACTTAAATTATCTTTACTAAGGATAAATTCATAGGAAGTATCTCAAGACAAATTCAATCTTGTATATTCCCTCTTAACATCAGCATAAATTAACTTCCAATGTTCTCTGTCACGAGGTTGGCATTCTTAATGGTATAAATTGAAAAAATAAAATTTCAACTGCGAAGTAAGACAATCCTTACTCTGCTAAATGAAAGAGGGCAGTTGTTAATTCTAATTGGCAGTTCGAGCAAATGCTTCTTTTCAAAAATCCTATTTATATATAAGTAAGTTATATCTTTTTCGAATTACATAATTATTCTTTTACTTCATGTTGGGCATATTGTAGAGAGTCTGTCTGATTACTATTAAGTTGAAGAAATCGCCACTTCGTGCAAATTTCTATTAGTTTTGATGCAGATGGCGGATGAAATGCCTAAAAGAGGCATTCAGCACGTCGAAATCGGGAGGCCTTCATAATCACCAAAATTTCGAGAATAAACAAATTCAAGGAATTTGTTTGTCTAAAAATAACGAATGAAGACTTTCGCTCGTTAAGTTACTTCTTGTTTCAAGCCAGGCAAAACTACAAAATTTGATCTAAGAGTACAAATCGCAATTAGCGTCTGTTTATATCCACCTAGTAACAAAATTCTGAAAAGCGGAAAGTGATGATAAGTCTGTCGAATTTGCAGACGAAACATAACGAAGAAAATTGTATAGTTCTAGACCGAGTGTGATTCCAGTCGGATATTGGTGTACCAGAAAGTAGAAAGGACTTCACGATTAGGCTTTCAATTAGTGGCATTCACCTTTGAGTAAAGCAGAGAAGATTGATTAAATGTGGGGAAAAATAACCAAATTAATGCAAACTCGATGTAAAAGTAATTAAACCAACTGACTAAGTATAACACGCAGAACAAACAGTGTTTTCAGCTTATGTGCTCTAAAAGTATCGAATCCATAAATTCTAAAGTGGAAAATAATTCCACCAATGCTAAATGTCTACCCAGTGAAACCCAATGGAACTTAACACCAGCGCTTTCTTCCTGGGTTTGAATCAAATTTTCTTTTCAATTCACTAACTCTATGTTTTTTGACTGTCTCACTAATATGTTCGTCTATTTGTAAAGCTTGTAAGAAATTTCGATATCGCGCTATCTCTCGATTAAACCTGCATTTCTCATTCAGCTAACTACTTATTTCCTAATCTATTCACTCAGAAATTAACCTTACTCAACGTGGGGAAATGAGTCAGGGATTTTAAAGTGTGTGGGCGCTATAGTGGTGACAGTTTTATAGGACGCACAGGCTGTGAAACATCTCCCCCCCATAGGGAACTTCAATCTGTCTCCCCTTTTTGTACCACCCACGGTTTCCATCATGTTTAGGCATGTGTTTTTGAATCGGGTTAAGTGGTGTGTGTTAGGGTGTCTGTATCGAGGAGTTAAAGAATGAGTCTGTGACTCAACCGATAAGTACCTTTCAAAATGTGTCCTTTTTATTGAAGTGCTATGAAGACTAGGAGATTTACTGACTGTTAGTTGTAGTATTCGTAAATATTTTAAGTATTTGACTGAAAGAAAAGTGAAGTTAAGTATCGAGTGTTAAAGTGGTAACTTCAACCCTACTCTTATTGGTGGAAATAGCCTCTTCTAACACCTACTGGGAGAAAATGTAACTAATGGAAAAAGATACTGAAGTCGTAGTGTAGTGAGAGCAGTAATTTCAAATATTATATCATCATGAAGTCTATTCAATTAAAAATCTTCATTTGAAAAGCCCATTTTTGGACATCTGAATATGTTGCACTTATACGCCTCCAGAAATATTGCTCAACTTTTATTCACCTAGAGGTAAAGAAATCGACGTTCGTCAGACGTAAAACTTGAAAGCCTGTGAATATGAAACACCTCACGTCAATCACATTAATCAGTTCAATAATTTTGTTCATTTTTCTGAGATACTTTTCCAAAAGTGACAAAACCCTGTTGCGGCAATCAATAACAAACTTTCAATTGAATTATCGTGGCTACATGCCTTTTCTAAATGAATATTCAATATAGTTTTCTTGAAACGCACCCAGGCAATGTCATTTTAAGGTAAGGAAGACTCAAGGACAACTTTAATAAAGCTTTTAAAAGTGAAAGCATCCCCACTGATCACACTGACTTAATGCCATGTCTAATGCAAATTCGGTTACAACTTTTACAGTGTGATTTATGCATTTTTAAGCGGACTTTGTACTCGAAGGTGGGGCGAGGACTTCTGGCGGGGCATAAAAAGCATATTAACTGAGTTGACTAGCATAATTAAATGTTCGCCCTTGGCACAGCGGCAACTTAAGCGTCTATCAGTTCCCACATCACCAACACCCTTTCAGTAACCTGACTGTCAATTATTAACCTTTGGAGAGGAGATAAGAAACAAACATGCTACATTGCATTATTTTAAAAAAGATCGCTTTTGTTGATCTAGTAATACTCCCTCACAACTGGGGTGCGTAATAGACTTACCTCCACGTGGTACACCCCTGGCAACGTATACTCATACGGCAAAATAGTCTATAAACCGGCAGTTGACTTCTGCCTTCAAACTACCAAGACCCCACTGCATTTAATATTAGACTAATTCCACAATACTCATCTCACCTTTATTTCTACTTTTGTGTCTGTCTGTCTCTTTAACGTCTGTGAATCATTATTCTGTCCCCCTCTCGACTTTTGACACTTTGATGTTCATCTTCCTTTCTGTGAAGCCCGAAGTCAATTAAAAGGCAAATGAAACCTATCATAACGCCTGCCATTTGAAATAAATACTTCTTCACAACTTATTTCACTGCATACACGACTGACTCGTAGCTGGCATTGTCATAACTATAGTTTTCAAGGTTAGTGTAGGTGAATATTGACGGCAGAATGCAAATCTCCCTGCTAAGTAGGATGGACGAAAGTTCCCCTGAGGGTGAGAAAATTGTTAATATTTTGAATTCGCCATATAGCCATAATCTGACGCAGATAGCCATGAACGTAGTTAATTGTTCTCTCTCTCACTCACACACAAATAGGTGCATTTGGGATTGAGTTGAGAAAACAACTGCGGCTAAGTTGTGGACGATAAGTGGAACAAGTTATGGCAAAATTAGTAAACACAGATATGCAGCACCTTGTCACATCTGAAAAGCAAACCAGCCTGTACGCGTGTTTGTCCGCGCGCGTGTGTGTGTGTGTGTTTGGTATTGTAAACAACGAGATGCACAATTTGATACGATGTCTCCTACTTCACCCCTTTTCACACTTAGTCACCCCCAATTTCGACGCAATGTGTGACTGCTGGAAAATGGATGAAGTGGAACAAGCCTTTCAATTNCTTTTGTTAGAATAAGATCTCCACATCTTTAATTACTGGTTAGCATTCTAGTTATGGGACAGAGACGTATATTAAAGAGAATACTTTATTTTTTGAAAAATGCACCCAACCACACTCACGCGTGTCTAGCATCTGACTGTTGCCGACGTGATGAGCTTTGTTGTTATCAGGCCAAAGTTATAGACATATTGAAAGTGATTCGATCTGCGATAGCGCCTTCTGTTGCGAGCCTCGTACAAATGGAGCTTGTCTTGAAAGAGGAGCATACAGTCCCGTAGGGCGTTAAGGGGGTAAGAGAGCTTTATTCTTAAAATAAGCATATTCCTCAGCATACACTTCCACATCTTTCTTTGTTATCTCCTTTTATCTCTGTTTTGGGAATGCTTGTCTTTGGTACTCCCCCTGAATTATACCTGATATTTAGTCAGTTTGCAGAGACGTTTCAAATTAAATTTTGGAGGATTAGTATGTTGAAAGTTATATTTCATAAAGCGGGGTGTGGGATAGACTTACCTCCTCGTGGTGCACCCTGGGCAACATATAATAATACGGCAAAAAAAGTCTATTAACCGGCAGTTGACTTCTCACTTCAAACTACCATGACCCCACTGTATGTCATATTCAATCACTTTCACAGTACTCGTCTTACCCTATCTGAGCCCTGGTGTTGGTCTGTTTCATTTACTTCTGCGAATCACTCTTCTGTTCTCCCTTCCGAATTCTTCTCATTTTGATGTTCCTCCTCCCCTCTGTGAAGCCCGAAGTCAACTAAAGGGCTAATTGTAACTATCACAACTCCTGCCATTTATTATAAATAAATATTTCATAAAACTTAAACGAATTTTAGCGGGCTTGTGCGCGTTACATTCTTGATGAAAAAATTCTGTAACGTTGGGTACGAATTTGTCGAACACTAATTCACCTTGAGTAAATTCTGTTGTGTGAGCCCTTCAATGTAAGTATTGCATTTCAAATGGCGGGCTTTATGATACTTATTATTAGCCCTTTATCTGACTTTGGGCTTCACAGAGGGGAGGAGGAGCGTCAAAATGAGAAAAAGTGGAGAAGGGAAACAGAAGAGTGATATAAAGATGTAAAGGAGACAGACAAACACAAAGCCAGATAAAAAGGTAAGGTGAGTACTGTGAAAGTGAGGTGATGGTAGTTTGAAGTCAGAAGTCTACTGCCGGTAAATAGACTTTTTTGCCGTATGAGTATACGTTGCCCAGGGTGCACCACGGTGAGGTAAGTCTATCGCACACCCCGCTCTCCAATGTTTAGATCATTTAAACTACTTTCCTATAAGATTATACAGTTTTATTGCGTTTGAGAAAAAAGAATAAAGAAGAAAAGATCCACCGACACAATAAATTTGTCTATCAGCAAACTCTGTGGATAAGAATCCAATCAATGATCTAGGGATCAAATTAAGATATTCGAATTTCGGGAGGTGAAACCGTGCACTGCCCATTAAGTATACGCATACGAAGTAGGACTTTTGAAATTGCCTCTTCAAGATTTAATTTTTTACTCATTTTCAGTTGTTATCATGCAGTGGAAAGTTGTTAATCTTTATCTGCATTGATACGGTTCCACTGGCAATTGCATTTACGTTAAAGCAATCGTCTTCTTTCTGGATACATCAGGTAGTGCAGTTACGTAACACGTTCCAGAGTGTTTGTCTCAATATCTGGCCGAAAGAGAGCATTCATGAGTTACCGGTAGGCATGTGGCAGTAACCAACCTCAATAAAATAGAGTGATAAAGAACTCCTATATTATAAATATAAATATATATATATCTGCTCTGAGTTAAAAATTATGCAAAAGTGCTTCCAAATATTTCAGTGCTTAAAATACTATCATAATGCGCCAATCCTGAATATTCGGATCTTAAAAGTTTACTTGCTTTAATTATACTCATTACCGCATTTTTCTTGGCAGTTATCTTTAGCCTTTATGGAGTTTTATGAAAGAATATTCTCTTGTTGGTACACTTAATCAAATCGACTTGGTTGACGTACGTCTAACCCTGCTGATCGCAAGATTGAAAATAAGCTTTGTTGATTTGAGATTTCATTAGTAAAGAGCATGCATCCGAAGACGACATAAGAAATCTAGTCAGAAATATAGAAAAATTTACATTTATTTCAAATGGCAGGCTTTATGATAGTTATCACTTCGGGCATCACAGAGGGGAGGAGGAACGTCAAAATGGGAGAAAAGGTAAGGTGAGTACTGCGAAAGTGATCGAATAAGATATACAGTGAGGTGATGGTAGTTTGAAGTCTGAAGTCTACTTCCGGTTAATAGACCTTTTTGTCGTATGAGTATACGTTGCCCAGGGTGCACCGGGGTGCAGGTAAGTCTATCGCTCACCCCATATCGAAAAATGTAACAATCATCTTATTTCAGTGCTACCAACCTTAGTCATTGGAACACAGTATTACTCATTTTTTTGCATTTTGTTAATGTGCGATTCCATATGAAGGCCTCGTGATTTAAAAATTTTACTCACCAAAACGTAATAATATTGGTCTTCACAGAATAAAAAGATGAGAATTTAAGAGAATAACGGTGGAATAGCGTTTGTATGGACTTAAAATTAAATGTCATACATTCCAGGTACCGATGCCACTGTTTTCCGGTAGTGCCATTGCTACAACATATTAGAAGATTTCAATTTCACCAAACCTTAGGAACGCTCTCCACAATTTTGAGTTTTCTTTTTCTCCTTCATTTTTCGAGTGCTTTTATGGGCTACTGTGATTTCACTTTGGTTCTTATATTCACAGGGCGCTTAGCTTCTGGAAATCAGACCTTTAAAGGGCTTTATTTTCTCGGGGGGTTTCTTTTTGCAAGAGCTCGAAATAGAACATTTTTGTGAGAATGTATCGCAGGGCAAACATTCTTTCTTGAGAACCAAATTAAAATAAAGCAGATTTATGAATTTTCATCTGCGCATATACACACATCAATCAGTCATCAGCACAGACATTAACACTCTCGTCAAAGCGTCAGCATCAGTAGAATTCCTGTCATTTCGTGCGGTAGAGTGTTCTCATGCCTATCTCTCTCTCTCTATCTCTGCCTCCACTGCATACCTGTCCACAAACGGTGGTTTCGAAGACACGCTCGCACACACACACACACAGAAAGAGGGAGAGAGAAAGGAGGAGGAGGAGGTGGGGTGTGTGTGAGAACCTTCGAGCTATTTTCTACTGTGGGGGTAGAGCCAGAGGCTATATACAAGGGAGGAAAGAAGTTGGGGTTGGGGGGGGGGGGGGTAGAGTGGGGGTTTGAGCGTGAGGGTGAGGTGCGATAGTTGCCGACATGATGATAAATGCTCCTGGTATAGCGTACCCACACTTTCTGGTTGAAATGGGAGAGATATTAGCACTTTTGAGACGGCTGTGGTACTGTCACTCTGTCCCCTAACGTAAGCATGATTCACAATGGTGTATTAAAATGCTGATGCACCCCATTGCTCAGTCATCCATTTTCCCACGAAAAAAGTAAAGTTGAGGTTTTCATGGAGTAAACGCGAAATTCTCTCTCTTTCTTTCCGCAGAACAAGGACGAAATGCTTTTCGTGCAACTGAAACAGGTCATCCAACTAGTGCGTGAGCTTTCACTGATTCAGACTCAGTAATAGGGCTAAAATTTAATGGTCGCCCAGTAAACTCATAATTTGTGTCAAAATTTGCTACATTTTTGGATGAAATTTCGCATAAAGGAAGACAGCCTGGGTTGAAGTCGGGATTGGGGAGTGAAATATTCGAAGTGATTAGTTAACAACCCCGTTAATTCAACCTCAGCCACTTACGATATCACACCGACTATGGTGGAGGTATAATATATACATCTTTCGTCGTTGGAGTTTTCCAGCAATTTTTATCCTCCAATCAATCCTTTTGTATGCATATTATCGTACCAATAACAAATTGTGCATTTCGGAAAAAAACACTAAAAACTTGCTTACTTTGAAACCATATTTATGATACTACAAACCATAATTTCCAGCCCCATTTGCAAGGTTTTGTCATTGCTCAAATAGTTTTTTTTGTAAAAAAACTCTTAACTTTTCGAAATCGATTTGGTGAAAGAGCCTGAAAAGGTGATAATGGGAAGAGCGAGGTGAGGAGAATGTGGAGGATGTGGTAGAACTTCACAAGTTATTTCTTGAATATGCTGATAGGCCATTCTCACTTTATGGTGCCGGTCAAGCATTCTCAGCCACATTAATTCACACGTTTACCTTTCATTTTCGGCTTTAGCTGCTTCCCTCGATTTCAAGTGTTCGTATTGGCCTATTTCAAACACTTCCCACCATGTGCTTGAAAGAAATTTCCGAAGAGTGAACCCTGGTGCTTAGGGACTGGAATGAGTGTTTGATTTGGAGAGTACCATTGCCGTACACGATCCACTTCTCGTATCCGGTAAAAAGTTGTTGTAGAAAGGACAAATTCTTTGTTGTCAAGACGACAACGAAATAAACTTGTTTCTACGCTAATTTATATTATCTTGGGAGAGTTGTCGTAGGTGGCTCGCACATTCCTATCCAATTCAATTTACTGTAAACATCAAGTGTGACTGCTCAGTTCCTCGTGGAAGTACGGGGTCTTGTGTTAGTTCCACCATGGTGAATCGGGTCCCCCCCCCCCTCCCCCCACTGCACTTAAAATTAATATATCGTCCTGATTTGGCTACATTCCCATTTTCCCATTAACTCCTTGTCAACCTTGGCAAAGTCAAATTGTAGGTACTTGAACATAAATGGGACTGTTAGATAGAGTGGCCCTGATGACAGGCGTTCCTGATCTGATGAAAAAGCAGCATGCGATGTTGGCCTTACGCAGTAACCAAGTGCTTAAAGATTAGATAATTTTACTCTTAGCAATAAATTCAACATCTTCAACAAAATCAACGTTACCCACTTTGTGTAGTGAGTAAAACGTGGACTTTGTTTCCTCCTCCGTGTCTAGGCATTGACTAAATTGTTTGCAAAATGGGACAATTTCTTATTGGTAACGCTAATAGTCAAAATAATGCATAACTCGAGGCGATTTCACTTGAAGTAATAAAAATGTAGTTAAGGTGAGAGGGATCTTTTTAAGGATATTTGAATGTTTTTGTTGTAATGCCCCAATGAAGAATCTCTCCACTCAATGGGCCAACTGGTTGAGTTCCTGTCAAGTAAATAATCTCGACGTTCAATCTCATAATATTTGAATTGGTGCTCATCTATTTATGACGTTGTTTGAATTCAATATGGCGCAAAAAAGACAAATAACAGAATTACGAACTTATTAGAGATCAATACAGCTGAAACAACGATACGATTCAATGAATATCATAAAATTAACACGCCTTAGATTGTTTACTCTAAAACGAGAAGATAAGCAACACCTGAAGAAGATTAGTTGAAGTGGACTTCAATTTGTCTATCTGTCAATTTGTAGTGCTTGACTACTAAAATTTTATAAATTATATTACCTTTTTGTGACAATTCAATGCGGCTTTTATTGCACAAACCGATTTTAAACCCAACTAGAACATGAGACCATTTATTTATTCATATCAAATGGGAAGCGTTGTGAAAGTTATCGTTAGCCCTTTAGTTGACTTCAGGCTTCACAGAGGAGAAGGAACATCAAAGTGAAACAAGTCGAGAGGGAGGGAGAGAACAGAAGAGAGTTTCAAAGATGTAAAAAAGATACACACAAAAGTAGAAAAAGTTGAGGTGAGTACTGTGGAAATAGTCGAATATGACATACAATGGGGTGAGGGTAGTTGGAAGTCAGAAGTCAACTGCCGGTTTAATTGACTTTTTCGCCGTATGAGTATACATTGCCCTGGGTGCACCACGTGGAGATAAGTCTATTACACGCCCCAACATGAGATCATTATTTAGGAGGAGCACTTTGCTCATACACTATTAAGCAGTACAATTGGTCTTCTGACTTCAAACCACTAGACTAATATTTCTCTTGATCCAAACTTTAATAATGGCAGTTATTTTCTCTAATATATAGTCAGGCATGCAGTATGTGCTTCACTTTTTGTTCAGAATTAAGCAACAATGCCTCCTTCTACAAGCTTATTCGGACATTTTTTAACTTAAGGTAAATGCACAACTTTAATAAGTCATTGTTATATTTACGATAGTGATGACATGACGAGGGAAGAAAACGATTGGCCATTATTGACATCTTTACAATTTGCGCGCACATTCACATTTGAAGGCTTCTGTAAGTGGCATTTAATTTTTTGCGCAAAATACTAACTAATTTAAGAATGGGTAGTGAGTCTATACTCTCTCACCTTCCGTCTTTTACACGACCTCAACTCGGCCAGATAAGTTAAAGACGACCAGTTGAGGTCAAAGGCAGGATAAGTTGAACGGCCATTCACTTTAACACCTATTCACTAATGTGAGCATGACTACACTGTACTCGGATAGTTCATTGGAGATAGAACGGCATTCCAATGGCATGCACCAGTATTTAAAAGCAACATCTGTACTGCGTTTCCTATGGCGCTGATGCTTCAAAAGTTAGATTTTGAGTAATTCGTAAATCACCACCAATTATGTAACTACAATCAAGGTCGAAGATAGTCATTTCGACTCTTATCTCAACCAATAGCGACAGAGAGAATTAACTTTGATATTTAAACCTGCTACTGCAGAGATATTCTGAAAATAACGATAAATAGCAATAATTGTTTGATAAATTGCCATTGCTGTACTTGAGAATACCAATCTAAATGTGGTAAATAAATCAGGCGATTGGAATACTTTATTTACCAAAATATAAGCAAAATTGTCATAAGGGCAAAAGAAAGTCAACTTGAGTAGAGAGTTTATACGTGGCGGGAAATTGAAAAGAGATGCCAGTTTTAATGGAGGAAACTTCTTGAATTTGAAACATAACTTTAAAGTGCATTTAACGGGTTTCGTGCTTCATGTACAGTGAACGGTACGCTTTGATATATTTGTTATATATGATGTGCGGACAAACTAGTCTTTCAGTAAGAGAAAGCGCATCACTATCCCCCATTCAATACAACCCGTCATTAATTGAAAGCTCAATACAGCTTGTAAAGCTCTAACTGGATGCATTTGCAAGACAGTCATAACTGTTATTCCACACTGAAATTTTGCCACTATAACTACTATCAGTTACATTATAAATAAATTTTTCATGGAAAATATCTGTAAATGCATATTTGTGACATTGTAGGAGTTAAGCAAATTGGTAAAACTTTCAATAGATAAAGGCGATTTATTACACTCGCCTGAATTCTGAGACAGCTTATGTTACCGACTGAGGGGCTGTTCACCTCTACGAAAACCCACTTCACAACTCATGTGTCACCAGTGCAAAAAAAAACTTGAACACAATGACATGTGGAGGAAACTATCTTTTCAGAGATTAGAGATGAGATGGCCAATGGGATTCTCTATCACGCTGATTGGTCCAATCTCTGATTGGCCATGAGCTCTGCTATTTTTTGATTGGCTCTTCGTCACGCTTGCTGATAATCAGACGGTGTGCACACAGCTGGAAATATCATTACTAATTTCCTTTGACCGTTTCCACACGTATCCTTCAGGGGAATCTGCCATCACTCATCTCTTGTCATTTGCGACATCGTGGACTTAACTTCGTCCTCCTCCTCTTCCTCTTACATTTGCCTTGTGAGTTATCTTATCTTTGCTTTCCTTTATGAAACTCTCTTATATTCTCTTAAATATTTGTCCCATATTTGTGGTCTTTTGATGTTTTAGAAGATATGTGAAAATGAATACCTTCTTTAACGAATCGTTTTTAATACTTCAATCCCAATTTTAATGAAGATATATCAGCAAATGGGGGCGTTTGAAACCAAGAATGAATAGCATGGCTTTGCTCTGAGATAAAACAAAACGATAGAGTCCATTCAAACACGTTAATAAACACCTATTTCGGATCTCTTTTGTGGTGATTAATCTACTTAGTTACCGCAGAACAGTTAAGATATTCTCGTATCACTTCTACAAAAGTTACTTTAGTACTTGATTATTATTTCTAAGTGTGGCCCGTCTTTCACCTTTGAAATGCATCGCTATCATTCTTTTAATTACCAAATTAAAATTTAAATTAGAGAAGTAAGACTTCTTTTTAATTTGCCAATTTCCCATTATTTCGATTATTTACAAGATATGTGCAAGTCTGCTACATCAATGTTTGAATCTAAAGCTCCATGTGAACATCATAATTTACAGCAACTCATTTCACACAACGTGTCCTTTCAAATCACTTGTGTTTTAAATACAAATAGTAGTAATAATAATAAAATAATTAATTTTTATATAACTTCAGTGTCATTCGATGGCTGTCTAAATCTGTTAATAATTTGAGAGCTGATAGTATCAGCGAATATTCTGGAAGCAACTTACAATTAGTTATCCTTCTCTATTTCATCCACTGTTTTCGTTCTTGGTTCCTTGTCATCTCAGTTCATGAAAGAAAATGAGTCTGTTCCGTTATTACATATAAGGTATTTCGTACAAGTTAATTTTGCAACATCAGAATTATTCGCTATATTAAGGCGACCTAATATAATCCGAAAGCGATATCCACGATTTTGGTGCATCCAGCTCCTTATCCACTGAACAACTTTAAATACTGATATTTTGTTTTGATATTTTGATCTCTAAATAATGACCTTGGACTCTTGGAATCCATCTGAAATTGAATAGATCCCATGTAGACCCACTTTATCTAATACTTTTGGTTAACTTGGATCTAAGTCAAGTTATGTGACAGAATCACTTTCACTCGTTATCTACACATATTTGTCATAGACAAGCAGCTCCGACTCTATGACCTTTCAGGCAAAAAAATAATTGTTTCTATGGCATCATCCGTGATTTTGAGTGAAAAAATAGGCACTTCTTTTTCATACCTGTCTCATCTTCGATGGCTACTACGATAGCTTTAAAAACTCTCCCTGACGTGTCATCGAATTACCTTTTTCTCGGCCTTTTCTATTTCGACAGCTTTGACACTTGACAATGTCTAAGGGGGGAGACGTTCATTTTGGATAACGAGATCTTTTGAAATAAGAGCATGCTGCATTATAGGTAAAATGGAGGCGCAAGACTATGCACTAGCTTCGAAAGGGGGCCTTTATTAACAAAAATGTTGTAATTTGTGCATAAGTGTTTATTTAGCTCAATGCAAAACTTAGGGGAATATTATTACAACTATTGAACATCATTGCTTGAAAAAAAGATATACACGTAATTAAATTGTCGAGGTATTCCTTAGGGACCCTAGACGAAATTCGATAAGTGGTTTATACTGTTGTACAGTGAGTTCTTCAATTTATTTTTCCCAGGGTTCGAGTAGGCAAAATCTTCGTTTTTACTTGAAGGGAAAAAATAGATACCATCGGTGCTATTATTATGTGGGTGTGTGTTTCCCATCTCCACCGCCAATTATATCAATGAATGAGTAAGGCGTTTTTTGACGTTCAAGGTTGCGACATACGGGCTAAATACAAGCCTTTAATTACTGGCAATCGATTAGTTCTGAAGTAATTGTCAACATAAGAACTAATAATTACCGATCTACGTTCCATTGAACTTTATGCACGTATCATCGAAATTAATTAGGAGTTGCATTGCGCAATTATTATTTTCAAAGCTTGGTGACCTCTTTAGGGTATTGCGTCGTCCTATCATGTTTTTTTTGGCTTAAGGCTGCAACATTTACTGAGTGCGAAATGCTGGCGATGAAATATACGAACTCTAAGTTCATGGTCATAGCTTCATATGCCAGAGTAGATCGGATCAAATAACCATTTCTGTGCATTTCATCACCAAGCAACCAGTTCGTATCAAAGATACTTAACGCCTCGCGTGCATGTACAAATTATCTCATATTTCTTCTTATTCTATTAAATTAAATGGAACAAGAAATCCAATTTTTGAAGGACATATAAGTCGAATTTGTAAATAGCCTCCCCTGAAGCCTTACCAATATTATCTCAAATTTTTCTTCCAATTTTCACTAATTTAGTAGTAACTCAAAGCTCAAGCCATATTAGCACACTCCTATTCCGGAGCGCCTTTACGTCAGAGGTAATTGCGTTGCGTTAACTGATACAATGAATTCCCTAATCCTCGTATGATATCATTTGCTGTCACATTTTCTAAACTTTTACGCGTAAATGATCAACAACCTACTTGCTCCTTAACTTTGATACTTACAAACAATGGTAACTACTGGGTTTCGATTCCAGGACCCTCTGGAAAGTATCTTTCGTAAATTCAAAATACCATTACTTTCGTCGTATGATCTTAAATCAATCGACCAATAGGACGACTGCACTGGAAATGAAACGTAGCTGTTCACGCGGTCAAAAGTCCCGCATTTCCTCCTCTCTCTTTCTCTCTCCCCCACCCTCTCTCTCCCTCTTCAAGAACAAGAGAATCATCGGGTGGGGAAGGGAGAGGTAATTTATCACATACACCCTGACTGATTTTTTTCCTTGTCGTTTCCCCTTGCGCTTCTGACCAAAAAGGGAGAGGACAATTTTTGTTTCCAGAAAACGCAGTCTCCCTTTCCGCCACCCCTTCTATTCTAAATGCCACATTTTAGCCACCGGTTCAATCTATCCCTCTCTCCCTTCCCACACAAACCAAGCGACGCCATTCGTCGTCGTCGTCGTCCTTTTACCTTCGGTGCACCTAAGGCGGGAGAGTGACTTTATTGCTATCCGGGTCACACAGACCATCTTAGAGAGGGGGGGGGGGAGACCATGGACCCTTAAGATAAACACACACACACACACACATGCCCTGCAACATGTAGCCACCTCACACTCTCTGCTGTGAAGGCTATATTTCCCCACTTTTTTCCAGCCACGCTCGCCTGACTAGGACACTGTCTTTACTTGCATGATCGATCAGTAAAATGCACTTCTTTTGACTCTTTCACAGCTCCATGTTTAAGATTGGCTTTGTTTGCCGACCACACTACACCTGATAGCTTTTTCAGAACAGTATTGCAACTCAATGAATATATCTGTTCATAAAGATACTATGCTTCATACTATTCTGACAATCTACGGGCGTGGGATGTTGTTCAAGATGTCCATTTCTCATCTCGCTTCGGAAAAACATGTTGTCGATTTTTCGAAAGGTATTTTAAAGAGACCCATTGAAAATAATTTCAACTGTAAGATGCTTTCTAATTTGCTGCTCCAACCGCCTTTAGACACCCATTTCGGTTAAGGGGTACCCCTGAAAAACGCATTTAGCCAAATCTAATTTGGCTGCTATTGAAGTCTGTAGTCTAGCATCTGAATCTCTACTGTTTCTTAATTTCAATTGACAATTGTCAAGACCCTATCTTCATTAATTATCTGGGCTTCGGAATGCTAAAACTGTCGAGTGATTTATCGGTGTCTTAAGAGCAATTTCGTAGTTTCACCAATTGTTGTAAGTGTTAACTCCTTTGCATTCTATTCAAAATTTTTCATTGTTCAATATTTGCGTAGGCACATTTGGCAGACACATTAGTGATAAACCCCAAGGAAGCCTTGATAGCATAGCCAAACCTTGAGAATATGTAACGAGTTTAGATAAACAAAGTGGCAGAATAAATATTAATTGAATGCTAACTATCCGCTTATTCACCAACAAAAGTAATGCCATATTTGAACCCGAAATTTGCCTGTTTGTACATTAATTGTAATATTTTAATTAAAAGTACCTTAACTGTCGCTTGATCGGTAGGCGAAGGATCTGTCTAGTGTGTCAAAACAAAAGCCCTAAAAATTCTGTTTTGGCTGAGAGTTTCGGTAAGCAGAAATAATGCAAATGTCGAAACGCAGAGTCACATTCTCTATTTTGATCGCACAAATCGTCGTCACCTCCGGGGGGAGAATTTTCGGTCATTGTGGATAATGACAACGTCGCGTTGTCTTCACACGCGCATTGCATCGTTTTCGACACCCACTCGACGTAATCCCCGTTGGGTTATTCTCTCGACAGGTGGCGTAAATACGCAAATACACTCACACCGTCTCCGGTGGTGCTTTCGGAGGTTAAATTGCCTTGTAGTGGTTGCGGTCACATACGCCAAAAAGCAGGGGTTGGGGTGGGGTGGGGGGGGGGGGGGGGGGGGGGAGGCAGGGAGGTGGGATGGGATGTTGGTTAGGTGGGGTTTAAAAGAGGACGTAGCATGACTAATTGGGGATTTAGAGGGCAACCGTCCTGGTGGGAGCTTGGGAAACCTGTTTGGTTGGTTTTGTGTGTTGGTTGCAACAACGTTGCCGTTGCTGCAGCGTGCGAATCTTCACGAGCTCCCACGATTGTGTGTTGTACAACAAGTGAATTTTCAAAAGAACATTTTTGAATTTGTGTTGACAGGTAATTTGAGAGTTTGTTTGGCTCCAGAGCGCTATTTGTCAGAATTCTGGTTTTGTTACCGCTAACACCATTTGGTGTTGTCTACAGGTGTGAACGACTATTTGCTGTTCTTTTTCCTCCGAATTTGGATGTCATCTTGCCATTCTATCAATTTTGGTCACAAAAGTATCTGTGCTAATCAGATATACACATTCGATAATACCCCTGTGTGCGCCGAAATCTTAACTGAATTGGAAGAAAATGGAGCTGATTTATTAAAAAAAATAGTATTCAAAATGCGAATATTTTATCTTTTAACAAATATTGGCTTGTGTCAACGATGGAATTGTTAGAGAGGAAGGACTTATCTGGAAAATTAAAGGTACAACGGCGAAATTCAGTCTCATTTTTAAGTTCAGATTAACTTTACTTCTCTGTTCACTTTGTTCTTTTGCTCCTCTTAATACAGTAAGATTTCCGGCAGTTTTGAAATTGAAATGTGTACTCTTAAGTGTTGAGAGGCAAACGAAATTAAGCTTTTGGCAAAGGAAATGGGAGTATTAGCTGATTTCTCAACGCCGCGACAACTTACCTTTTTCATGTGGGAAGATGTAAAGTTGACTAATTTTCGGAATCAGGTAAAATAAATTAACTGATATTTGAATTGCAAATTAGGACCACCTACTTACTCAAAAGAGGTGTTGGTATACCGCCTGTCTTGATTTAAAGGATGCCAACAACTTGTTAAACATCATTTGCATTTTTTCTTTCAACTCTTTCATTATGACGAATTGGGAAATAAATCCTTTTTTCCCCAAATTCTAATTTCACCCTCATTTTTCTCATTTCAGATACAAGTCATGCAATACGCCGGATGAGGATGCTGAATATCCTTGAAATAATATCTTTTCTATTCATCCACGTTCTGTTGACTTGTTCACGCATCGGAGCTACTTCAGGAAATGGTTCTCCTCCACAAATTCTACTCTCTCCTGAAGATACCTTCCCTGTAGAAGGAAATCTAGAATTCTCCTGCAAAGGAACTGGCTTTCCCGAACCACGTATCTCTTGGTTTGATGCAAATACGCTAAAACCTATTGATGGGACCGCCTCTAACATACATATCAATCAGTATCTTGGTCGACTGACTATTGCTGATCCTGAAGTAAAACGAACATACTCCGTATATTGCAATATTTCAAACACGGTTAGCTGGGTTGCTAGTCCAGTGGTACATGGTGGATTGGCGTATCTCGAACATGACTTTCCGCGATTTCCCATTGATAGGACAGCAGAAGAAGGAGATATTGTTCTGATAGAATGCCAACCACCTAGAGGAAATCCACCCCCAACAACTGAATGGCTTCTTAACAATGCCCAACTTCCACCGGGTTGGGGTTCGATAAGTCCCGAAGGAGACCTACATATTCGAGAAGCAAAGCCCCAACACACTGGAACATATGCTTGCAGAGCAAAGAATGTCGCTGGAGAACGAATATCACCTTCTGCAATTTTACATGTTAAACGAAAGGCTGTTAGATTTCTTCAGAAACCTAGGGATAATAAAGCCATTGTTGGTTCATCAGCCACTTTTCATTGTCAAGTTTCCGATTCACAGCCTGTTTCTTGGAGGCGTGATAATGGTGAGCAGCTCTTCGCTGGACAACGAATTCAACTGTCCCTTAACTCCATGACAATCCGAAATATTCAGCTCTCGGATGCTGGGAAGTATATCTGTGTTAGTGCTGATGGTTCAAGTACTGCTGAAGCAAGGCTTTCCGTGTCTGCTATTCCAAAACCTGTTTTTACCCATTTCCCTACTGATCAAAATGTTACTGAGGGTGATTCGGTAGTTTTCCATTGTCGCACCTCGGGCCCTCACAAATTCTCATCCTACTGGGACCTACCTAATCAAATGGCTGTCTTTCCAAATGATCAAATTGAAGGTATCTTTGTGAGTGAACAAGGTGATCTACATATTCGTGGTGTACGCCTAGAAGATAGTGGTATCTATCAGTGCACAGTTGATTCTGATGTCGGCCCTGTAACTCGCAAAGCCGTTTTGAGAGTATTTCCTCGATTGGCATCCAAGGATGCAACTCCACTTCCTCCTATTATCAATCTGCCACCAGCTAATCAAACCCGATTGATTGGGGATACTGTGATACTTGCCTGTGAAGTTGGAATTACTCGCGAACCAGAAACAGACTTTGACATAACAGAGAGGGATTTTGAATCTAGACAGTCAAACATATTCTGGGTCAGGGGTACAAGATCAACTGGAGGTCTTCAGGAGAGAATTGAATTCATCCACCGAGATCGTGATCCGAGATTCTCACTCCTTCCAGGTGGAGGGTTGAAGATTGAATCTGTTATGGTGGAAGATACTGGAAATTACACCTGTCTCTTCCAGACAAACAACGGTCCCTACATGCAATCGAACTGGACGTCGTCCTTGCTGATTCTACCTAAGGATAGCCAGCCATCATTATTGACAGAACCGACTGATCCGCTTTCACCCCCGGAAAATCTCAGAGTTCAGAATCAGACAGCAAAGTCTGTTACCTTAATGTGGAATCCACCAAATGTCCATGATACTAACCAGGTTTCTTACTGGATTGAAATGTTCCATACCGCTGAAGCGGATCTTGGTTGGCAAGTATTGCAGGAATCATGGCCAAGAAATGCCATCAGATTGGAGCCTCTTCAGCCGAACTCCGCTTACTACTTTTTGATTCGACCGAGGTGGATCGACGGTAGAGTTGGATGGGCTAGTGCACCCCTGGGACCTATACAAATGCAGTACGGAGTTGACCGGCAGTCAACAGGAGTGCCTGGTGTAATCAAACTGGAAAGAATGCTACCACAAGTAATCTCATCAACATCAGCACGAGTGATTTGGAGTTTGGAGAATCCAGTAGATGCTATACCTGCGGTTCGAGGATTTTCTGTACGCTACAAAGAAGCGCCTCTTACTGCATGCATCTCCGCTAGACTTCACGATGCCACCTTTTGTAGCCTTCGATCTGGAGATTCAATAAAGATGCGCCTACACACATACCAACAAAAGCTCAACATTGCTTCATTGAAAGCCACCCAGGGGGTTTCACTTGTTCCACATCAAGAACCAGAGATGTTTGTTGATGTTCCTATAAATCAAGCTCATGATTTCGGTTCCTCTTGGTCTACAACTATCACACATTTAAAACCATTTCGATGCTATTCTCTCCTTATTCAGCCCAATACTGTCTACCCAAGACAGAGTAGTAATGAAAGTGCTCTCTTTTTGACTCAAGAAGATGTACCCTCCTCACCCCCACAAATAATTGGAGTTAAGAAGATGTCCAACCATAGTGTGGAAATCTCTTGGACCGTTCCCCCTACAGATTCATGGAATGGACTTCTAACAGGTTTTGTTGTTTATGTTCTTAATGCGGCTCAGAATGATAAGAGAGAGTTGAAGTTCAGTTATGGAGATACAACTGGCGTTGTAAGTGGTTTGAAGACCGGAGAGATCTATCATCTTCAAATGGCAGCTGTGAATTGTAGGGGTAGTAGTTCCAAAAGCATTCCGATCAACTTTTCTGTTTCTGAAGGGGGAATAATAAATGAAAGCTCACCTGCTGATGGTAATAATGGAGGCATTCATCTTCAACCGTGGGTCATCGGAATTTTAGTTGGTGCGCTAGTGATCTGGCTGCTGTTGATGTTCTTTGGTGTTCTTTTCTGCCTACGACAGAGAACTCAAACTAAACAGCGTTATCTGCCACCCGTAGGAGGAGGTTTTAGTGAAGATTTGGCTCGAAAATGCAGCGGAATGAATTCGAAAGGGGCTTACAATCTTCTGCCGATTAACAAACCACATTCGAACTCTGGCGGAGCTAGTGAAATGGAATGTCCTCAAGGAAGTGACTCGGCCCCGAAAGCGCTTACTTCTTCTACTCAGCAAAATACTACTACTACGATTGCGAGCACTAATAGCTCTTCTACTGGCGGAAGCTGTAATCCTACAACGAATCATTTTCAGCAATCTTACGAAGAAGGAATTCCAAATCAGCACTCAGATTTCTCCCCCTCTACAAACTTTTCTTACATGCCAAACCAGCACATGGAGTACCAGTTAGTTGACTATCGTCAAGCTGAAGCTTCAAATAGCAGTGTATTCTCTGCATCACTGATTGAAAACAGTCCAAAAACCTCTACTGGGCTGCCGTTAGTTGCACCTGTGGCACGACTGGGCTGTCAGAATGGAAATATTTCAATGGACAATATGAGCTCTAGTGTCACGCCTTATGCCACTGCGTCTTTAATCAACGCTGAAGTTCAGAAGGCGAACGCAATTTCTCATGGAAGTCGAACTCCCTCTGATATGTCATCGAACACAGGCGGATCCGGACATCTGCCTATGTTGAACATGCATAGCCCACACAGATATTCAGCTCGTCCGCAGCAATACATCTCACGCTCAAGTTCTGGAACAACTACAGGAGCGGAAGATGACTACCTTTCCCACCAGCATAACCAACAGCATGTTTCCAGGAGGAAAACCATTCCTAGAAATATACCTTCCAACTCACAGATCCCTCCTACCTTCGCCGAATATGAGCTGTGCATCCCTGCCTCTACATCACCTCTGCCGCCACCACCTCCACCAATGCATCAAAACCAAATGTCAGTTCAGGCTCCTACTAATGGTGGCATGCATACTACGTGTTTTGAACCGTGATAGGTTCGCGTGGCTGGTGCCTCTGTTCCTTTCGCTGAGTTGTATGTATAACACAGATAGACGCAAACTAGCAATTACTTTGATCCCCTTTATGATGTAGCCCACTTCTAGTTCACTCCTCCAACCCCCCCGGCCCCACCTCCTCTTCTACTCTCACCGAT
>UZAE01012160.1:6613-23288 GCA_900617975.1 Rodentolepis nana
GTGTATTTCTGCTCACAGTTCACAGAAACCAAGCTGAACAAAGAATTCTCATGCTCCCTCAGACAAGCTCAATAAATTTGAGGTAACTCACCTAATTATTGGAGTCATCTCATACCAAGGTTTTTGTCATAGCAAAATTTGCTTGCTTATATGTGTCTTTGTATTGCTTATATTTGTGTCATTATTCACTTTGTCTATAGCACACTTGTTTAACTGAGCTGGCTCAAATTGTCTACTGCGCGTATGAACAAATTTTGATTATCTTGATACTCTGCTGTTATTGTGTTTGCTAATTCTACCATAATTTTTTTGTTTATTGAAGATGACATTTATGGCATAAATTGAAGTCTGTTTCTCTATCATCACCTTATCTTAATGAATCCTTCTTCCGATGGCCATGAAGTCGATTACTTTTCCTACTAAGCCATGTCATGAAGGAATTCATTGAATGAATGACATAATTGTGAAAGAAACAAATGTGTGTCAAGCACAGAAAATAGTGGAAAATATTCTGACAAAAAATTAATAAAAATTAAAATAAAAAATGATTAGCGATTCAAATTAATTTCATCAACAGATAAATGCAAATTGCCGTGATTTTCATTTATGACTTTTATTTCATTATTATGCGCACAAAAAAGTGAATTTGTCGAATCTCATGTTGAATACCAACTATTGCATAAGTCACATTAATAGTTTCACGTCTAAAACCATAAAAATTGCCCTGAACGAATAAATGTTATACTTCGTCACCGGCTAAAATATAATTTATCCTGACTTTTTATTTAGAACACTTTTTTAATTTCCCCCAAAAAACTTATATGTTTCAATGCTGATTTACAGCGCACAACTACACAACTTAAACCTGCTCAAAACGATTTTAATTTACGTCACAAAAATTGAGCAAAAAGAACTTTGATTGGCATTTCAAATTTATTTCTGAACCTACTATAATATTCAATAAAATTTTGTTTTCTTTTGCAATAAACTAAATCAAAATTTTATGAATTAAATTTTTCTCTCAGCTTCCAATTTTAGACAAGTTCTAGTAGAATGGTATAATTATTGATTGGAGAGATGCAGAGTGCTAATTCGCTTATTTAAAAAAAGACTCCAATAGCAATTTATGTTTCACTTTAATTTTTTTTCGACCATAGAAAAGGCGGTTGACCTTATCGAACATGATATTTCAAATTACTTCAATATTTTTCTATAGGATCTTAAAACGTAAAATAAAATATTAAAATTGATTTCATCATCATGTAGTTGTTTTGCTGGTTGAATCAAATTACAGAGACCAATCAGAGACAATAATTGTGGAGCTGCCATGACGATATGCATGCTGGAAATTGTGTTCCCCTCACCGTGCTTCTACCTTTTATACATCCTGTCACATATTAAATTTCACAATCAACAAGACGCTTCTTGAGATATGACTTATTAAGATGTCATACTCAATGTTGAAAACCTAGTCAACAAAGTTTGGTCAAGTTTAGTACAAATTGCATTCAATTTTATCAATCAGTAAAAGAGCGTTACAAAATACAAAGTGAAACCAGATAGAACACATATACCCCAATCTATTGATCTAAATCATATCATCCTCCATACAAAACACATGTTCATCTTTCAGAATGTCAATTTCAGTAGCAAAATACAATTAGTTGTGCAAGCACTTATGACGTGAAAATTAGGCTTTTGAAACAAACTGTGCTCCATTATCTTTAAACGCTAGCACACAATTTGTTGTGTGCTAAGAATTTTATGACGAAAATGAGTTTACTCTAGTTATTGAAGCTTAATTGGCTACGAAAGGGTGTGGTCTATTGAATTGAATTTTTTAAAGATGCAATTTCCATTTGAAATCCGACAAATTGATCACGACCCCATCTCTAAATATGCGGATGGGTTCAATTTGATGCGATTTGTCAAAACTCGTAATTGTATATTCACGTCAAACGGGAAACTTTTCTCATTCTAGACCAAAGGCGGCACTGCTATTCCTGCCCATAAACTTGTCCTTTGTGCAAAATTCCAAACAATTAAGAACAATATCTTAATGAACAAACATGTCAACCTCTCAAATTGGAGCCGTTTTTCAAATGAGTAGGTCATTGTCCTAAACAACATTTCCAACTCATTAGCATTGTTATGGCAGTCGTCGACTTCGCCTACACTGACGAAATAATCATAAATGTTGAAAATGTTCTGGGGATATATCTGTTGGCTCACATTCTTGGCTGCCAAAAGCTGATTGACTGGTCAACGGATTTCATCAAGACAAGGTTCGTTTATTCTAACTAAAATAAACAAAATTTGTGTGCGTGTGTGTGTGAACGTTAGTGGAACAGTCACTAATGTACACTTCTTCATTGTCAGACATTCTTAAAATCAATAACTATGTAAGACGTTTTAGTGTAGTGAGTTGCCAATAGGAAAAATCGGGTCTTAATTAAAAATGAATAGTAAAACACTTTTTTTGCAAGAGATGCAAGACAATATCCTCCTTCATCTACCGTCCAACGTTTCTGGCACTACGACTCATGCACTAAGCCTTATTGTCTTGTAGACTTGATCGACTTAATTGGATGGAGGTTTGGTCAGCAGGTAATGTCACTTCAAACACCGATCTCATTGGCGCCTGCATACCAAGAGTAGCATATGATTTTGAAAGGTTACCCTCCACTCAGCCTTTCCTCCAACACGTGGGAGTCGACCAACTTCAACTTTTACTGCAAAGTCCTTTGATATGTGGTGGAAACGAAACAGTGAAATTCAAGGCACTCTGTACATGGTTGCGCGTCTCGACCGTGAATGCCGAAATCACTAAACGTGAAAGGCAATTCATGCATCTCCTGGAGTTCATCAACCTGAATAGATTGCTGAAAGAGTTTGTGACTGAAGTTTCAGTGGGTGGATTAGATTTCAATTTGACTGAAAATGCAAGGTACTGTCTCATTTCCATTATTGCATATTTGGTCATTTAGGAGAGTATTTCTAGACACGTTTAAGAAGTTGAAAGATTCTGTATTAGAAAGGTCTGTTCATATTTGACTGTAACACATAATGTGAAATACATACTCTACTGTGTGCTATCGTAGAACGAAATCTTTAGTCTGTGTTCATGGGCATGGAGGCAAATTTTTCAGTGGTGTCTTGAAGTCTCTTCCTGAACTATGTGGAGGAAGAACTTTTTCTTTCCCACTATTACGTCATAGATACAGCTGCACAGTTTCTTTGGATGGTTGGAGCCAAATTCAATTGCTTACTCCCAATTACTCTATTTCATTCATTGTAGGTTGTGTTTATACTCTGAGTGGTGAAAATGGGTTTTACCAAAGAATATCAAGAGTGGAAAGAATCTATCCACTAAATGGTGAAGTGACTTCTTTCCAAACAATGATTGAAATGAGCGATATATTTTCGGGAGTAGCTCGAGATTTTGCAATTCTAGTTTTTGGTGGATATAATTGGCAAAGTGTGGAACATTTTGACTCCTGTGAGGAATTCCTACCTGCAACAAACATGTAAGAATTTTATTTTCAACTTATGTGCATTTCCAAATATTTTGTCTGAAGCCCTTTTGGACCTTTCTGAATTGTAAATACACATCTTGCATTAACCAGAGTGCCTCTCCTTTCGTTACATCTCAAGAGTTCTGAAACAACTCGCTCATTTGTACAGCTTCTTTGGTATTAAGGTATTGGTGTAAGTTGGACATTGTTCCTGTTTCGAGTTTATTTGTTTTAATATGAATTTCGATAAAAGTTTCCAACTACAAATGATAATCAAAGACATTTCAAATATGGGATGGCCAGTCGTTTAATCATTCAGTTTGACAAGTTTTGAGAAGTCAAGTACATCTTCATATACAAATACAGATGATTGACTTGATCTGGTTTCAAGCTTAATTGCACAAATTGCCGATAAGGAAACACTCAGTAACACTCGCAGGTATCGGAGCAACAAATATTACTCGAATTTTTCATATTTTCTTATTGTTTTTAGGTGGAGGAAACTCCCACCAGTGCCAACGCTCAGGTACGCCACGGGAGCAGCACATATACCCGGTGTTGGTGACATAGTTGTTGGTGGGTATGCAAGAACAGCACATGGTGACCGGTGTGTCAACATTGCGAAAATCCTTTTGACAACATCATCGTCACTAGGGCATGCAGGCAGTTGGTGTGAAATCACTCGTATGCTTCATTCGAGGGTATCTCCATCAGCAGAATTTTTCAGTGGTAAAGTATACGTCGCTAGTGGTACGACTTCTGTGGAGATGGTGCCCTTATTTCCTGAAGACCTTCTCAGCGGACTTAAGTGATTAATGCCTTTTTTCAACCAACTTCGATAATCTCTATTAATGGAAGTCTTCTGTTTGGCAGTGAGTCAAGTTTACTTATTACAGTCTTGTTTTGAAAATAAATGGAAATATTTTCTTGGGTTAGAAATTGACTTATGCCTACAACGGGATTAACGTCTCACAAATAGGAAAATTTTCAATTTGACAATAAGAGTTCACAGCGTTAATTTTTTAAATTAATGTAATAAGTATAGTAATTTCTTGACAACGGAAATAATATAAGTACAGTTTGCATACGATTTCTTCCTTTGGAACTCAATACAATTTAATATTCTTAATTTAAATACGGCTTAATAAACCTTACCCTGCAGAAATCAATTTGCTTTAAAGTGTCAATTCAAATCGAAATTTATTTCTAACCAGATTTTACAGTGTTCTTTGCTGAAGGCTCTAAAGATCACTGGTACTTTTGCATTGACAACTCGTGATGAAAGGAAAGCAAAATGAGTAGATTTTGTTACTTCTAATATCCAATCGCATTCATCACTGATTTGTTGGGAGATTTAGATAAGCAATCTTGAATTGCGACTTAATAGAATCACTATCCAAAATATTGGGGACTTAGCAAAATAAAGGAGATTCTGTTGCCTGCAGGGTTATAGCAGGCGATGATACAGACGCCACATTTTTTTCCAACTAAACTACATAACATACAGTAAGTTCATATCAGTGTTGCTTTGAGTACTTTGATCACTTAGTTAAATTGAGTGGTAAAGCAATTTTCTTCCACTAAAATGCAATTGCCTAAAATTGAATTCTGTCAGCATGTTGTAGAAAAAACAGCAATCACCTGACTCAACTCAAGGTCAGTCATTTGAATGCATTAGTCAAATATGATAATATTTTCTCTTAACTGCAGCTTGCGAAGGAAGAATATATGAGTTGCAATTCAACCAAGACAACAAGGTAAGCTTCGTGTCATTGAAACTCAATGAATGGACCAATTGCTAATCCGAACCTACGTACTGTTAATTTAGAACTCATCAGGAGCAGTGTGTACTTGGAAGTTGATTTCTGATTTGGGCGAAATGGGAATATATCAATTCCTGAAGGTAACTGATCTCCCCTGATGCGTTTCCTTTCCTCCAATCTACAGCTGCTACTGTCTCGCTAGCGAACCGGTGTTAGAAAGTGACTGCAACATTTTAAAAATAAACATATAATGAATACATATATATTTCCTTATGTATAAATTGAACAATAAAATTTAGATATTAAAAATACTCTTCTCATTTTACTGAAATTCAGTTTAGTTTAAGAAACGGGAAGATTGCAATGATGTAAAGAAGTAAGCAACATCAAAAATCAAATATATTTATTATTTATATTGAAAAATTAAATATGATTTACATTTAGATTGTGCAGAGAGAGACAATTAAGAGGTGATTGAATATTGATCAGTTCAGAGACCGTCTCAGCCAATCAACCTTCTATATTCATTCAAGTTGTGTTGAATGTTCTAACTAATCACAGTTGCAGTGAGAATAATTTGCAATCAGCATTTCTCAAATCAAACGCTCTTTTGACATAAAATCGGCTCTTGACAAATATATCATCCTTGTGTGGGAATGACGCTAAAAGTTTGGTCAAACAAGCTCATCACCTCAACTAATGATTATACTACTCGCATTAGTTTCAATAGTGCCTCATTATCATTAAAAATGTTGATCCGACTATGAAAAATGAGGCAGGGAAGATAAGTCACCTTCAAAAGTTGCAAGCGGTGTCTGACTGTCTGCCTCTTTTATATCTTTGAATCACTCTTATGTTCCATCCCCCCTCTCGACTTTTCAATTTTTATTTTTCAACTTATTCACAAGAAAATGAATGTTTTTTATATTTCCTAGACACGAGTTAATAGATCTTAAAAAATGTTGATCCGACTATAAAAAATGAGGCAGGGAAGATAAGTCACCTTCAGAAGTTGCAAGCGGTGGGTGTAATCGAATTCAGAAATCAATTTCCAATATTAAACCGGCCTTAAGAAGTTCTGAACTAACAGTCAACAGAGCTTGAAAAATAATTTTTACTTCCATGCGGTTTTATCGCCACAAATTGCTATAATTCAGATTTCACTACTACTTTCTTTTTCAATAAACTTTGAGTGGAGTCTGGTGAACGCTGTTATTCAAAAGCATGTTTCCTCAATCCAGTTATTTTTCCTTACACTTTGAGCATGAAAAATAAATTAAACAACAAATTTTCTAATTGATCAATACGCTCAAATCAACAGTGGTAGAAACCCACTGAAAAATATGTTGACATGAAAGTTCTACAGGTTGAATCAAGACAAAAATATCTTCATTCATTAAAAAATCAACAACTTGATGCTTGCGTTCCTATCCCATTGACTGATCTTCATACGATTATCAGTTGTAAATGTTGGATTAACTGATCACACTATTGCTAACTATACTACCACAATGGACTAAAATTTTTTTAATGGTCAGTTCTGAACTGTGCCATTTCTAATAGCGAAATTGTCAACTTTCCTTTGCTGTGACAAAATGACTGCCATCAATCACGCATTTACGCCATTTTATCGCCTTTATGTCACCTGAAGCTCATTTCCATGAATTTTCTGTCCTCATTTTTTATTTGCCTTTATATTGCTCCTCTGCTTTGTCCACCTCACTTTCATTGTGTTCATTAAAAACACACAACTAACAAGGCGTCTTGTGAACCATCGTTTCATTCCAAGAAGTTGGAAGGCAGGCGCCAAATCCACTAAAGTCGAGGAAAATTTTTCAAAGAATAGAAATGGTAAAATTCTCATATGGAAATGGATGAAATTAAGATCATCCTTTAAATGAGATCAATTAGCACCTGAGTAGAAAGTTGAGAGATATCGTTTTAGGATAATCTTTACAAATCTTTCAAATTGAATTGTCACCATCCTCATACCCCCACCCTCGCTTAACAAAAGTTGGTCATTAACATATTTGATGCTTCCACTCTTTCTGATTCGCTCGGCTCTTCCACTGGTCGGAGAAATTTCTATTTTGTTTGTGCGGAGTCTTTCTTAATTGGACAGGTCAAAAAGCAAGAATTAATGAAATACCAAAAGACTGGAATACGATTGAAAACGTTGATTTTCTTGCATATAATACAATCAATCTTTCCTTTCGAATTCATGAGCTTGGATATGTGCGCATATTCTAAGTGGATATTTTCCGTTTGTGGTGCTATTCCAAGTTTTAATCTTCATTAAGGGCTGAGATTTGCTTTTCCCTATTCAGAGCCTTTGGTGCTGTCAATCTTAGCCTCTGGTTAGCCAAGAATAAAGAGACTTATTTGAGATGAGAATTGTTGGATCCATTTGTGCTATATTGACGGAACTCAAATTCGGCCCAACTCGATTGCTTCTCTTTGTTTCCTATCTTTATTGTCTAAACACAGTTTATCTGTGCTTGGATTGTCTCAGAATCGCGAACAAAGTAACAATAACCGCCTTTGTTCTTTTCATGAATATATCAATATAACGATATTTTACCCACGTGGCTGTCCAATGTTCATTTATGGTTTTTATTAGAAAAAGGAATATTTAAGGCACTGCTTTCCGAAACGAACTTGATTACAGATTGAAAGTGTATCCTCTGTCACCCCCACTATCCTCTTTCAGGCCACCATTGGTTATTTTTGGTAGTTTATCCTGAAGAAATCACAACTGCAAAAATCTAATTTCGTTTAAAAATGGTTCATTTTACATTCTTATTCATAGTTGTCTATAAAATCAGGTGACCTTCCTATCGTTGTTGCAGTGCCATGGGATCACCTTGACACAGTGATTACGTCTGCCTTCAGCAGTTCAAGTTAGCGCTTTCGAGCTTTCCTGCTTCCAGTTCCGCCAATTTAAGTCCTGCTTTATGCTCGCTAGCACATTCTGGAATGAAACGACGGTCCATAAGGTGCCATGCTTGTTGTGTCAAATAAATACAATGAAAGCGCAGTGAAGAAAAAGCAGAAGAGCAGTAGGAAGGCAAAGGAAAAGAATGAGGACAGCAAATTTCTTGCAAATGGGCTTCAGGCGACATAATGACGCCAATGCGTGACGGATAGCAGTCGTTTTGTCATCGCTTGGAGCAAGGAAATGAGGATGAATACCAACTTGAAATTCACAAAATCTAAGCGAAGTCATAGAAATGGTCAAACACTTTGGTTAATGCAATAAAAACAAATAAGGTTAGACCACTTGGTCACGGTTTCTTTACCACAGACTTGCATCAAATTATTTATTACTACTTTTATGCATTCAGTAAGAGGAGAAAAAGCCGCGAATGATACCAAATTCTCTATTAAATATTTCTATATAAACGCATTCCAAAAGTATTAGCACGTTTCAAGACCAATTTATGGCAATATTTCATGATCAAAGTTAACTGATTCTCAGCTTGGAAAATTCAATGAAATATTATTTGCAAATAATCAAGATCCAATCTAAATTTATCATTTTGCTTTCATATTCATATTGGAATACCAAATCAGATGTCCTTCCAATCCTTGTTGCAATGTGAACAAATGCACAGATTTCAGCTATCAGGGGATCACCTTGGCACAATGACCACTTTCCTCTCTAAGCAGTTCTTGTTAGTACGTCCATAGTTGCATACTTCTAGTTCAACCAAATTGAATCCCGCTTGATGCTCCATAACACCTTTTGGAATGATACGGTGGTCCATTAAATGTCTGGCTTGTTGTGCTAAATATCAATGCAAATGCAATGGACAAAGGGGAATGGTACTAAAATGACAATGGAAAAAATGTGAACAAAGAATCCATGTCAATGTGCGATAGGGGATCATTAGGGGATACGCGTGTGGAAGGTAGCAGTCATTATGTCACAGCAAATGTTTCCATCGTCTTCAAAAAATATAAAGTGGAATATTTTCTTCCAAGAAATTAAAATATTGGATTTGTCCACGGACCAAGTTGGTTGACAACTTCATGGTCGACTACTTGGGGTTCACGAAATCAAAGTGGAGTCAAGGATATGTCCGAAGGCAGTTGTTACTTCGAGGTAAAACGCAGCAATAGCATTGAAAATTTAATGATACAAGCACTACATTGAGTATTGAAGTTATACTCATGGCAAACATTACGAATAATTAGAAAATTGCTCAATTGCTTGGATTGAATCTACTATCTGAGTAGCTGAAAAGTTCTCTGTGATGAAATATACATTCACATTGGCCCATAGGGCCACCGAGACATTCTTTTGTTGGCAACCACCTAACCATCATCATTAGTGATACCTTCCATGGTCAATAAGTTGTTTCAGTGGTACTACTTTGGACCTGAGAGGAGACAATGGAAGTGTGAGAGGGAGGGAGAAAACTGGAAGAGTTTTGGAGAATAATATTGGTGAAACATATAGACATATTGGAAAAGTCGATTTCGAATATTAGCAAGAGCTAAACGTCTCGACATGTTTGAAATTCGATTTTGAATATTTATGTATACCAAATGGCAGGCGTTTTGGTAGTTATCATTAGCCCTTTAGTTGACTTCGGGCTTCACAGAGGGGTGGGGGAACATCAAAGTGTGAAGAATTCAGGAGGGGGAATAGAAGGGTGTTTCAAAAATACACAAAGGCTCATAAAGGGTAAGATGAGAAGTAGAAGGGGTCGAATATGACATACAGTGGCGGTGATGGTTGTTTGAAGTGAGAAGTCAACTGCCGATTAATAGACTTTTTGCCGCATGAGTATACGTTGCCCAGGATGCACCACGTTGAGGTAAGTCTATCGCACACCCACGATTTTGAATATTTGCAACAGCTAAGCAAAGCTCATGAGTCGAAATCGAATTGTAGCAAAAGTAGATGCATTTTCCAAAATCGTGACTTGATAGAACAAATGGGAATAATTGGTCTGCAGAGGAAGGCATTTCCACTCAGTCAAAGAATGAGAGTGACAATGGGACTGACATCAGTCTTCCCTTCTGCACGACTCATGCATGTGAACTCGTGGAATTTGAATAAGGAAAGTACAGTGAGTTACTGATTCCAAGTCGAAAATTTCTTTATTAGCGAATACACAGTTCATAGCTGGTCATTTGCATATATTTGCTACGTTATAGCAGTATAGTTATTGTTATTTGGTTAACAAAGTAATCTTGATTTTATCTTTTAAAGTTTAATTTTAGCATATTCCCATTGTAGTAGTAGAGTAAGAGAAAGTGTAATCATTAGATCTTACATTTCCAATTGATAATCATTTGGATAATAGTCAATGAAATAGGAAAGAATTCATAAAGTTGTTGATTTTACATTTTTAACTTCAATTTTAACATATTCTTATTTATAATAGGTTCCTATCACTATTAATTTGAGCAAAATGATCAATTTGAAACATTGGTTGGTTGATCGATTTTTTCTTTCACAAGATGCAAGTGCAATAATTGGATTTAGTTTACATGCTTTAGAATCCCAACGTGCATCGAACTCTACTCAAAATTAATTGAAATAAAGTAGGAGTCAAATCTCAATTATAGCTTTTGGTGGAAGGAAATTTATGAGTTGCTCTTCAATCAAGGCAATGAGGTCAGCTTTATGGCTTCGAAACCGCTGTTAGTTTAGAACTTCTCCCAGTAAGATAGGCATTTTCTCCTGTCTATGTGAGTAGTGTGAGCACTATTCGAGGTTGTAAATTTATTTATTTTACAGTCAAATACACCATCGGCGGTTGCTCTACAGAGCTAAAGCATCTCCCACTTCCTCGATGTCAACGTGCTCTAGGCGAGCAATCGTTCTTTTCCGGCAAGACACTTCAATATGCCTGACCACTTAACTGTTGTAAGTGTTTATACGTCACCAGTGGCCAATTAGGCGGGTTAAAGTGTCAATGAACGTGGTCAATGATCAGGAGAATTCTAGTTTATCCTCATTTTACTTCCTTACGGTTGTTGGTCTGGCCACCGCTTGTAAGATATGACTACTTAAAATTCATCGAAACAACCGTGCCTTTAGTACTTAACTACTATTATGCTGTTTTTAGATTGCCAGTGTTGTAATGGATAGCTCTGCGTGATACACTATATTGAATATTAAAATCGCACTTTGTCAAGCACATTCAGCTTGGGGGTTGGGTGGTGTGGCCGTACTACTTCTAATATGGACAACCGCACAACCAGTGGCCAATCAGAAGCCCCCGTTCATTTAAGCTAATCTGCCATTTGAACCATGACTACGCCTCCTGTGGGCACATTTAGATTTTGATTAAGCTTTACTTACTACATCATTTTTGATAAGATGTGTTCCAGGTAATGCGCACGCTTCTTCTACAGCTTGTGGCAGTGCAGTTTATTTCGTAGTGATACACCACAGAGAGGATCCTGATGCATATACTCCCCACAGTGAAGGAATTGATTCCCATGGAAACGCTTGTGAAATGTGTTCACTGATTTTATCGGTTATTTTGCCAAAACTCTCAATTCTACATTAGCCTCATAGCAGATTATAAATGACACATTCGCCAATTGTTCGTGGATTACGCGGAAGGCATGCTCACAAGGCAGTTCCCTCTGTTTAATTCATTAGAAGGCAATGTCCCTTTTAAACGTTAAATTATGCATATCAGCATGCGAATCGGTTAAAAGGAATGAAGAGCATCCAGTTTAGGAAAATTATTTAACAAAGTGTTTTAAATTCAGAAAGCGATCCCATTTTATTTTTTTTTATTTAGGTTTTTCAAATTTGATGAAAATTTGCGTGTTGTAAAAATTCTCTACTATTTCGAATTTCGGATGCATAATAGCACATTACCGGTCTGAATCTCAGAATTTTGGATTAGAAACGAAGAATTGAGAGGAACTCAGATATGATTTTCCTGAAAGATTTGATGGCTAAAAGTGAGAAAGATGTATTTGCAACAAACAGCATGTAAGTATATATAGCTTTTTTTATAAACATGTGGTCACGTAGAGTGAAAGAAAACGACATTACTTAAGAAAACGGTGAAGATAATAGATTTTAGTTCAACAATTCCACAAATTCTAAAGTGGTGAATGGATAGCGCGGTTTCCACACAAATCATTGTTTCCTTTCCAAACGTCAAATAAAGAAACGTCAAATTTCAATTGCCAAATAAACTTTCAGTAAATCGATTTTACCATCTTATTTCCACGCACATTGCGTTGAAGCTTACATATTGAATTTAGAATACCGCAATTGCCATCTTAGCTACCATGATTATTACAGCGGCTTTTGTAAACATCCACATATCTTGGACGACTTTCATGGTTGGAACATGAAACACAGTTTCAAAACAATTAGTCAATTAACAAATTTTATTTTCAGAGGAGGTAATACCTTGCAGCATCCAGTAGACAGAAATCCCTATTTTGGACCTTTCACCTTCAATGAAAAAATTGGTGCTATTTTCGTCTCCATCTCGTTCATAGTCAAAGCTGAATTCAAGTTGATCTTTTTCCGTGTTTTCGGTTAGGTTATCTGTCGATATAAGAAAAAATGGTATTAAGTTGGAAAAATATAGCCTTTATTGTTACTCTGCATTTTTACCACAATTTATAATTTTTCTATTTGCACACAAAATCATTCCATACCAAGTACATAGCAATTCGCTCTCCTTGTACAAATTGACCTTGAATTAGGTAAATGCAAGTTTTTTGAAATTGAAATAATTATAAACGTTATATTAACACCACGAAAACTGCATTTCAAAATTTTTCTTTAACCCATCACAGCATAAACCCGCTTCTAAGGTACAAGGATACTACCATAGAAAAAATTAATGAGTTCACATATATCGAAATGACGTTTGACACAAAGCTAACGTGGAAAAGTCACATTGCTAAAATAGCAGAACGCATCTCCAATAGACTGAATGTCTTGAAGCGTCTTGATGATAGCGTATGGGGCTGTGCACGCTCAACTCTCAGCACCACTTACAAGAGGTTTTTCAGCCAATAATGTTGTATTGCTGTAAGCCACTCATTACAGCCACAGAGGTGACTCTCAAACCACTCGAGAAGGCACACAATTAAGCATTACGACTTATTACTTGATGAATAAAATCAACACCAATTGATGCAATGCTCCTAGTTACAAGAAGCACCACAATAGGTTCTCTTATCAAAGAAAAGGCCTTGATCCTGTATGAGAAGCTACTGCGCATTCCCATGGACAAGTTCTTCAGCACATATAAGAATAGACCAAGACATCTGAAAACGCAATCTGGTCTAATACAGAAAGCCATAGAACTGAAGAAAGCGTTACAAATCGATGATAAACCAAAAAGCCTCTCTCTCCCCATGAATCCATTAGCAGACACTGATGAAGTGTGTCGCACCCAAATGCTCGACTTCTTCAGGAAATCAAACACTCCTCCAGAGCTAATGCGCTCATTGGCCCTTGAGACAATCAATGTCAACTATTCTGCAGATCAATGGCTCCAAGTCTACACTGATGGGTCTTACATAGAAAACCAAGCAAACGTTGGTGCAGGTGTCTATTCTGAACTCTTCTCTTTCTACGCAGCAGCGGGACACAATATATCCGCTTTTGAAGGAGAAATAGAGGCCATTAGGATAGCACTATGCCAATTATGTTACCTGGATACGAAATTCACCAAAGTGGGGATATCTTCGGACTCACAGTCAGCAATAGACTCTATTGGAAACAGAGAGACACCCAAAATAGCTGAGATAAAGGAATGTAGAAAACTCTATGAGCTGCTGAGAGAGAAAAACAAAACAGTGGTCCTACACTGGATTCCTGGTCACTGTGACATTAAAGGCAATGAGCTTGCTGACACACTTTCTAAGAAGGGGACAACGATTTTGCAATGCATGGACCGCCCGATGTTTTCCACACTATGAAGGCCTTAATCNGCATTAAAAAATTTTGTCGTTTTCGAATGTGGATCACCTTGATTTAATATCTTCTAACTATTTATGTGATTCCGTATCGAAATCAGTTGCTCCAACTACGAGCCACACTGAGTAGTTTAAGCGAAGTTCATGATGATTTGCAATAACATTAATCAATGGGAATTAACTAGATTTCTCGTCTAAAATATGAAGATAGGGAAAAGTGCAGTTGCGAGATTGGAAATCCATCATCCAACCAGATATCGATCAAAATAATACCGTATTCTGCTATAGCTTAGCGTGTTGCTTAAATAAGAAAACTATCTTTTGCTCAATCTTAGGTCGTTTCAATGACTTCATCAGCATGAGTAAAGATGAAGTTAGGAATGAAATGAGGACCAAATTTAGGAAGCACAAAAAGGCGTATACGTAGGACAGCAAGCCAAAACACCACGTGCACGCATTATTTCCATGCGGTAACTCCATGGAGCAATACTCACTTGGGGACCAATTGGGAGGTATCATCGCTACAACATGGGGCTAGAAGTGGATGGTCATGGGGGCACCTTTATTCACGTGTTCAGGACGCATGTACTACGTGGCTATGCGCGTGTATTTCTGCTCACAGTTCTCAGAAACCAAGCTGAACAGAGAATTCTCATGCCCCCACAGACAGTCTCAATAAATTTCAGGTAACTCTCCTAATTATTGGAGTCATCTCATACCAGGGGTCTTGTCATAGCAAAATTTGCTTGCTTATATATGTGTCTTTGTATTGATTTTATTTGTGTCATTATTCACAGTGTCTATAGCACACTTGTTTAACTGAGCTGGCTCAAATTGTCTACTGCGCGTATGAACAAATTTTGATTATCTTGATACTCTGCTGTTCCCGTGTTTGCTATTTCTGTTACAATTTGTTTTTTTTTGAAGATACAATTTATGGCATAAAGAAGAGTCCTGTTACTCTATCATCACCTCATCTTAATGAATCCTTCTTCCAATGGTCATAAAGTCGATTACCTTTCCTAATATACCATGGCATGAAGTAATTCATTGAATGAATGACATAATTGTGAAAGAATCAAATATGAGCCAAGCACAGAAAAAAGTGGAAAATGTTCTGACAAAAAAGTCATGAAAATTAAAATAAAAATTAATTGGCGAATCAAGTTAACTTCATCATTTTCTGCCCATTTCTGCTAGGATCTATCATTGAAAGAAAAAATTTGCTTACGTTATCATCTTGCAAGGATTTCGTTGAGTTTTTGAAAGAAAAGGAGTAGAATGCTTATTAAAAAGTGCGGTAAATTAGTTCATTTGTTTTGGCAAGGGATTTAGGACAATAATTTATACCAATGATAGGGTAAAATTCTTCATTTGCTCACATCATGTGGTGCAAATAAATAAATCACTGAGCAACACGAAAATTTGTGTTCCATGTGGGTGTGCTCAACTCCACCTGCTCTGCCATCTTTGCAGCTTTCGATTGCTCAATCGTCTGCACAACACTTGGCAGAAGGAGATCGACGCCCCATTTGCAAACTTGAAAGTTAATTGGAGACGTTTTTGAACAGCGAGCAAACAGTGAATTCTGAGTTACAGTGACTGAAACCGCCGATTACTTAACATGTCAACACTATAATAATCAACCCATTTACAAATTTGATTTGACATGCTTTGACAGCACAAAGACACATTTATTTTCTGATACACAATCAATTTTTTAATTTTTAGGTCTCACCTTAATGGATTTCATGGCCGTAAGACGAGGTATTTATTAGTGCTGCAACACCCATGCGAAACACCTTTAATAGTTAAAACATGGTTATCGGCGATATTCAGATCAATAACATGGAAGGCAATTTCATGTTCAAAAGAATTAGTAAACGCGTACCATATTATGAATATCAATGAGCTCGTAAAATTTAAGGTGCTTCTAAATCGTTAACCAATCAATATGATATCCGTCTATGGGGTAGATGAATGCCAAGGTTGTCAAAGAAATTTCATAGTTACACACAGAAGCATGTTCTGATCGCCAGTATAAGTACTTGCCTCAGCGTTAAGATTTGTTTCCTAAGAGTTCATATTAAATATTATTGTAATGGTTTTTCATAATTACTTAAAGTAAATTCTGATTCCCAGGATAGTTTCTATCTTTTTAATCAAACTTCCGCTGCCATCAGATGTCAATTCTTTTTTTATTTTTTACTTTCTGAAAACGTCTATCATAGAGTTAGAGCACGAGGTTGATGTCAATACTTCAAGCCAAAAAAAATAAAAAAAAATTTGTTGGGATTCCTTATAGGCGAAGCATTTTGCACGATTACCGATTGAATTTTGACAGCTTTCACAATAGCCAATCAGTTGCTTACACACCGCTTGTGATGCAACTTATTGGTTCAAAAATGCGCGTAATAAAAGTGAAGTAATTTCTGAGCATCACGAAGTTGTTTGAGCACATTTTTAGATTACAAC